>JACCGJ010001284.1:7262-25927 GCA_013407085.1 Atriophallophorus winterbourni
AGAAGCAGACTGCGGTGGTGAGGTCGAGCGTAATCGAGTATGCAATTCAAAAGATTTAGATGCGATTATTGGTTGTAGGGTAATCTTCAAACTATCTAGTTCCTTTTCCATTATCGACAATCTATTCTCAATTGTGTTAGCCTCGTTTCCAGCGGAAGATTTTGTACGCTTGCGATCACCATTCACGATTGAATCCCTACAGGCGTTACAGAAATAGCAAACGGACGGGAGATTTTCATCATTCACGATGCGCACACATTCATCAGTTAAAGTCTTATCACAGGCCACGTGCACATGTAAGTTACAAAAAGTACATTTTACCAAAGCACTATCACCGCTTACCGGGTCCAGGCACTTGGCGCAGAGGTCAAGGTGGCTTGTTTTCGCTGTCGGGGGAACAACACTCGTATGCACACGTTGATCGATCGGTTTTTTCGTCTGCGTGTTGGATCGCGTGACCCGGCTGCACGTTGAAGGCTGGAGTGGGGTGACCGGTTGAGTGGATTTTCGGTCGACTGGTCGATTTAGTTGGGTTTGAATTCTTGATTTTGTCATTGTACAAATAATCCGTGATAGCTCGATAACCACACAAAGTAGAACACAGAATGACGTATCAAATTAAGTAGTTTGAAGTGGTCTTTGCAATGAAAGCAAAAACGCCACGACAGTTAACGGTAGGAGAAAGTTTGCACGCGTCAGCAAATTGAAAAGCTAACTTTGAAACGGTAACTCTGCTGTTAATCGACGGACCAGATCAAAACGTATAAATTCCGATAGCTCTCGTCAAAGTATAGCAAAAAGTTTTTGAACGGTTAAAATCCGAGTCGATTTGGTGAAGAAACGGGCAAAAGTGTCAGAGCAACAAAAAAACTGCGATCGCCACGAAAGTTATGCCAGTAGTTAATGTGTAAAGTAAATGTGAAAGTATTTATCACCCGAATCTGTGACTCTAATTAATGATGAAAAATTACCAGGCATCTGCTATATATGTAATCCATGCAGATTGACAGTAAATAGTGATTTATCAAGAGCCGAAAACTCTGATTCAATTATGGAAAGACGCATGTTCGCTGTAGAGGAAAACCTTAAAAACACGTTACAGTTTTTCAAACATTTGCGTGTTAGAAAGCGCTGGAACCAGTTCTAAACGCAGTTCCTAAGCACATTAACCGCAAGTCTTACAGGGAAGCGCCAGCTACTACCGAAACTCGGATTTCTCCAGAAATCGACCAAAGTCCCTTCTAACAGCTCAGTACGACCGATGAGTCTGCGAATCAAACCTGTAGTCAAGTGAATGAAAGCGCTGTAATATCAAAGAATATGCGTAAGCTTAGACCGAAGAGTTTGAACTCTAAAACCCCCAAAAAGACAAACATTGAATATCTAACGGCAATTTGTAGTAATCTCATTGAATCAACTTCGCCATCGCCAAAGCAACGCAAAGCAGATGACAGGAAACAATGGAATGACCTTTGCAGAAGCTTAGACATCACTGCCTCACCTGCGTCACTGACGCGATTGTTTAGACCCCCGAACTCACCTCGTGCGAACACACCCAGATTACTGCGTGTAGCGCTAATGTCCGTCCACGATGTAGAAAATATCTCATTCCGCTTAGTTGTAAGCAAATCGGCTGTGTGAATATTTGCGGACGTTCCGTGGGAAGAACGGCAAATTCCTCGTAATAATCCGAAACTAGCAATAGAGGCTATAAATCGAAGAGCTGTTATAGTTCATAGTGTACCATGTTTGAACGAAGAAGAATCCAGTAAGCGTCTGCAACACGATTGCAGTGAATGGAGATTTTAACAAGAGAGGTTTAAACCAAATAATAACGACTCATGTTATGCGCCTTAAACCGAAAAAGTAAACACATCAGCCTACTCCTCTCAAAATATCATTCCGCACAAATGAGATGAAGGATAAAATACTCGAGGCATGGTATCAATGTCGAAAATTTGCACCTTCTGAAATTCGTATTCGGGCTGTATACGACATAAAACGCACGAACACTATTGTTCCTGAAATGACTTCGCTACCAAGTCAATCGAATGCACCTGAAACAAAAAACCTGGATCAGCCGACCAATTCTAGGTCGGCGAATTAACTAGTATGAGTTTTCCATGTGAAACAAAAATCAAATCTCTATCATGCTGTTACACTAATGCTCAGGGCTTTCTGGCAAGTGCACTGAACTTTATTCACGTGCGACCGCGGCGCCTTGGGATTTGATTGCAGTGACAGAAACCTGGTTGTGTAATTCTATACACGATTCTGAACTTAAAATCCCTCATATGATGATTTACCGAAAAGATCGAGCAACAAAAGGTGGCGGTGTCCTCCTCTATTTACATGAAAGCATCAACTGCAATATACTTCTCTCCCCCGAGTTAGATGTCCCAGATACATTGTTTCGCTCTTTTGACTTACATGATAAACGTAAGTGCCTCTTAGCATTGATTTATCGCATCCCTCCTTCATCATCTGCCGCTTACACTGTGCTTTCTAATGTAATACGTCTTGCATTGAAGCTCACTTATTCGCATTCTCTCCTCCTCAGTGATTTTAATGTACCGACACTTGCAACACACATTACAGGTGACGACTCATTCAAAAGCTTTCTTCAAGAGATAATGACTTGCACCCCTCTTTACAACTATGTACAACAACCAACGCCATTTCGATATGAACAAACCCCATCTATCCTGGACCTCATACTTCCAAACTAAGAACTCATGATAGAATCTGTTTCTTATACAGCTCCACTCGGATTGAGTGATCATGTTGTCATGACATTTGACTATTTTTATCAATACGAACCACAGGAAATACTCAACGAACACATACAACTGTGAACTATGACTTACTTCGAACTCTTACTACTGCAAATCGATGGGACTTCCTTGAACTCAAATCAGCTAAGGAAATCTGGGAAACGTTTTACTGCAAACTCCGTATTATTATTGATTAATCATCGAAGGTGAAAATAATATCCAGCAAACAGCGTCCGAAAAAGTCACTCGGAAATGGATATGTAAGCGTGACAATGCCTGGTCCAAATACTTGGTGCTACTACACCTTGTTGCGAAATAAGTGTGGTTCTCTCATTCGAAAAGACAGAAAAGATTACCAAATCAGTCTAGTCGAAAAATTAATTATAAATCCAAAGCATTGTATAAACACGTCAATGACATCCGGAAGGTTAGAATGGGAACACCGCAACTGGCCTCTGATACTGGAATAGTGACGTCATTTAAAGATTGTGCTAACGTTTACGACAACAATTCGCATCAGTTATCTCACAAGTCTCGACCCATGGCCAGCCTTCAAACTCTGACAGCTGCAGCCTGGTAATTCTTCACGGGGTGGAGTTTCCCCCCAACGTTGTTCAAACAGAATTAATGACGATGAAGAGAACAGGCTCATCCGGTATTGACAATATACACGCAAACATTTTGTACAATCTATCTTCCGAGTTGGCAATACCAACATCTGACGTATTTACGATTATGTTCGAGCAGAGCTTTGTGCTAGAAACTCGGAAAACTGCCCTGATTAGTCCCATCTACAAGGGTGGCGAGAGAAATAATCCATTAAACTATCGCCCGATAGCGTTATTACCAGTGCTATGAAAAGTAATGGAGTCCATAATAACTGATGTCTTGCAGAATCACTTTGAGATTAATAATTTATATCCGAGGCACAGCATGGATTCAGGAAAAAACGATCGTGCCTGACAAACTTGCTATTAGCAAAAGAATCTTAGTTTGAGCTACTGGATGCCGGCAACTCCGTGGACGTGATTTATATCGATTTCTCAAAAGCTTTCCATCATGTGAATCACGAAATACTTTCGTCAAAACTACTCACCTCTGGAGTACAGGGTAAACTCCACGCATCCAAGATTCAAGATTCAAGATTTATGGTTAAAAAAAGCAAATTGCTGTACAGTACCATAGGATATGCGTATAAAAATTTAAAAAAATCGTTACTTGTATGATCATATCCGTTTTCTTCATAGGTGGAGCAAAAATAATCCTCAAAGGCGACACAGAGTGAGGGAAAAGAATCTTTGGATGGACGGTAGTTCCGTGCGTTAAAAAATATAGACATCAATATGTAGGGGCCAACGCAGTAGTTCTCAACTTAAGGTTTCGTAACCTTTGTTTAAAGATGTGCTCTTTCGCTGAGGTAACAATATCTGTCGGCAAGCTATTCCACAAGAAGCATACACGAACAGCGAAGAAGTGACGACGACAATTCTATCGTGAGTGTGGGATTTGAAGGGTCAAAGGGTGGCTGCGTGTGGGGACAACGGAACCAAACTTGAAGAGGTGTTTGAGAGGGTGGGATTTCGCGTAGATGATTCGATATGTCAGAGTGAGGTCGTGTAGGATACGCCTGCGCTCGAGGGTGCACAGTCCAAGTCTGGTCAGTCGCTGCTCAAAGGGTAAATTATTCAATCCGGTAACCATTTTGGTTGCCTTGTGATAAATTCGTTCGAGGAGCGAGATGTTGTTTTCCATCCATGGCGTCCAAGCTTGTACAGCGTAGTCAACGACAGGATGTATGTAAGTGTTTAGTAATTTCGCGAGTGAGTGTGGTGGGAAACGTCCGAAAATGCGTTTCAGTAAACCTAGCAAGCTGCACGCACGCTTGTAGACGGCTTCGCACTGTAGGCTGTTCTTCAAATTGCCAGACACCAAGATTCCGAGATCTTTTTGTGATGTACTCCATTCAAGCGGGTGGCTGCCAAGTTTTTAGGTAAAGGGAAAGGGTTTTCCGACTTGCAACATTTTGCACTTGCGGAAATTGAATGGCAGTTTGTTTTGGATTGACCACTGGTGCAGCTTATTCAAATCTCCTTGCAGAACTTGACAGTCCTCGATGGAGTTGACCTTCGTCCAGATTTTTACATCATCTGCGAATAAAACAAGCTTACATGCTAGTAAGTTCGGTAGGCCGTTTATAAATATGAGAAGCAGTATCGGACCGAGAACCGAACCCTGAGGGACTCCGCTCGTGGCTTCAATTGTTCGAGAAGTTTCACCATCTATTCTGACTTTTACTTTGCGTCCAGACAGGTAACTTGTGAACCATGTTAGTAGGTTTCCGATGACGCCAACATTCTGCAGTTTCTGAAGCAGTAAGGAGTGATTCACTCTGTCGAATGCTTTAGATATATCTAAGTGACCGGCATGGACGCAACCCCCTTGGTCTAGTGCTTGCGTCCAGTCATTTAGAGTCGTGAGCAAGTTAGACAGGCATGAATATGTTTTCCTAAATCCGTGTTGTGTGAAAGTTATTAGCTGATGACGCAATCATTTCCGGTCTTTCTTCCCCCACCCGCTACATCATGATTGAACATAGCGAATTGCATAAGTTAAAATCGGGGCCTACGTTTTTCAGCAGCTTGTGATTCCAACAAACATTTTTAAAAGAAGTATTTTTCTATTCATTTAGAACTTGCTGCACATGCATACCTTCCTTTTTTAATTATTTCATCACAGTTGGTGTTTGCTCTTCAAGATTTTTCATCACGTAATTCACTGAACGATTTGGACATTCCAGCGGTTAATTAACGATTAATCTGATGGTTCTGAATCTGTTCCCAGATGTGCTCTATCCAATTATTATATTTTACCAGATAAGTGATTTAAATTAATATTTTTTCACTAGTTAAAGTTAATAGCTAGATTAAATATCACAGTTGTACCTTGAAGTTTTTTTACCCATACCACTATTCTCTAGTAAATTTTATCTGTCAAAAAATTCCTCGATGCTCATATATAAAGTGTACTTCTCAATCAAGTACTTAGTACTCAGACAATTATCTCAGATTATTTCAAAGTTTGAAAAATTCTGGATAATTTTTTTTCTATAAAATTACCTGCCTTGATGACGATTTAAGAAAATATGCAGAAACCTCTTGCATCCAGAAAAACGTCTCAGTTTGGGTATGAGGTGAACTTGAAGGATTACAAAGTCGAGGTTTTGGAATCCTAATATAATTTTCTAATTATCATCCTCGAGTTTGCAAGAGCATTGTGCGATACTTAAGAATCAAGAATCACAATTTTATGATGATAAAAAAGCAATCTGCTTTACATATGCCATTGGATGACCGCTATAAAAAGTACAGAGGATGCAATCAAAATTTTATTGCGGTGTTTGGTTTGTGTGCGTTCATTTGAGGTTAATATACTTGGTGTTTTTTATATAAGGATCCATTTTCGATTTAAAACCACGGATCGTAGAAGCGTTCACAATATCCCGTGATAATGAATTCAACAGAAAGCAAATAAGCACAGAGAAGAAATGACGTCTACAATCGAGTTTTGATTGCAGTATAATAAGGCACTTTGAATGACTCCGTGTATTCTTTAGGAAATGTCTTTTATCACGGAGATCGTCATTTTACATCCTCCGTATTTTATATGTTAGGTTCATCTCACTCCTCACTCTCTTTTGTGTACAATCTCTAAGTATTTAACCCTTTGTCTACGGTAATTCGATATACCTATTTTATGATATTTTTGTGTTATTCTGCTTAATTATGGCATAAATAAAACATGATTAATTTTTATGGATCAGATGCCAGACGCTGCCTGACAAATGCACTCCGATGGTGACTGAGGGTACCGACGGGAGCTACTGAGCAATCGACTTCGTGTCATACATCATTTCAGCTGACCCGGCCGTGACATTGTTGCGTTCGGTGGATCCATGGCCTTGGCGCCGAGGGCAAGTTGGTTCGATGCCGCTGTCTTGTCAACAATCTTCGCTGTCACAGTTTGATCGATCGAATTTTAATCTGTATGTTGCATTTCGTGATGCTGTAAAACTGTTAGTAGCCTGAAGTTTGTTGTTCGGCTGAGTGATAGGCGTTTGATCGAGTGGTCGTCATGGCTGCTGTGATAAACTAACTTTGCTGTCAATCAGTTGACAAGAGCAAAACTAATAAATTCCGATAGCTATGATCGAAATTAACACAGAATTCATGTGATGAGATAAATCAGAACAAATGCGGCGAAGATATGACAAATTGTGTCAGAGCGAAAAAAATGCGACCGCATTTGATATACAAAACTGGTTATATACCATTATTGTTTCGCATTTTAATTTGTACCGTCATCCTGTGATTTGGCGAAGTATTAACTTTTTAAACATATAGCCTTGTATCATGACTGAAAATGTTTATTTTTGTAATTGCGACATAGCCTTCTAATTCGGTCAAACGAACAAATCATCGAATGCTGATCTAACTATTAAAAAATATAATTAAACTTCTGCAATTGTGTTAGGAGGGCACCATCTGTCGTATAGACAGTGAACGAACTATCGATTAATCGACCAATCAAGATCGATGGTGAGTTCCAATTGTGATTTTTATTCACTGTGATAAGAAGAAGAAGAAGAAGAAAACTTTATCCGTTAAAACGAATTTTCAGTTAATCAAAATAGTTTAAACACAGAATTTCAATACGAATAAGAGGGACGTCAAACTTTGATGGGAAAATTTGAGATTGCCAGTCACATTCAAAATTAAAACAGCTTCGGTTTCGTCTGCAGGCATTAGGCTTTGTGATTGTGATGGATGTTGGTGAAAAGTCATGCTGCACGATTTTTAAACCCCCATGTATGAGTTTTCTCTCGCATTTTTCTGACCGGCGCAGCAAATTCCCCATCCTTCGAAATAAAAATATTTCGCAGCATTTAAAGCGTGCGGGGCATCAAACGTCCTTCGTTTACATGTTCGCGACATGTTAAAACGTTTCAAAAACAAAAGGTTCCGTGTTGACAGAAAAAATTAGAACGCATGAAAACATTAATTTTGAGCACGGCCGATTCAAAGGCCCCGCTCCAAAGAGGACGATATTCACACATTTGCTCAATTGTGATACGCTTTGCATTCGGTGAATACACGAGTTGAGTGACGGTTGCGTTCTCTCTGACCACACGGGCTGGGCCAACAGTAGTACAGCACAGACATAACAACTTGGCGACGGGGAGAAAAGAACCCAGCAATTCGAAATGGCAATCACAGCAGAAGAAGTAAAATTAATACTTCAGCAAAAGCAACGCCAATTCGAAGAAGCTCAAGCCCGTTTGATGCAGACACTTTTGAAAAATCTGAGTGTTATTTATCAAGACAAGAAGACTGACGTACAAAACCCAGTGGTGGATGCAATCATCAACAGCATCCCCAAATCCAATTTCGACCCAGAAAGCGGTCTCACCTTCGAATCTTGGTTCAAGAGATTCTAATATATTTTTCAATCAAGTTACAAAGAAATTTTTGGCGAACAGTCTTTTTTATTTAATATACGGTATAACTGCATGAAACTGATCAAGCAGGATTGCGATGAATTTGTAACTTATGCAGGAAAAGTATGTGGTCTGCAATCAGAGAAGGATCAAGAGATTCGCACAAGACTACCGTCACTACTCGATCAAAATCCGAAAATCAACATGACATTAATAATAACCGAATGACAGGCTACTAAATTCGAAGCCTGACGCTGCGCTAGTCGAACAAAACCCCTGCCAGAATGAGCCGGTGGTGTTAGCCGTCAAGCACCAAAGTAGCCGGCAGAATGATCATTGTGTCGATCAAGAATCCAAGCTCCCATTCCAGTGTTGCAAATGTGACGAATGGCATATTGCGCGTTATTGCCCATTCATGAAGCACCAATGCCAGAGCTACAACAGAAAGGGACATAACGAAGATCAGTGTTCAATGATTCCTATCCTGTCTTGGCCACCTTCAAGACCCCGGAAGATGGAAATTCAGCGGAAAAAGAGCCGCCTCAAATTAATTCCGCGGATTGCAAACCAAGAAGGTGGGCCGATCAAAGACGTATTCCAGTAACCCTCTGCGAGTGAATCCAAAAATGAAGTCATACGACAACTAAGCTTAAAGGGGGAGGTGTTAGGAGGGCACCCTCTGTCGTATAGACAGTTAACGAACTATCGATTAATCGACCAATCAAGATCGATGGTGAGTTCCAATTTTGATTTTTATTCACTGTGATATTCACATATTTGCTCAATTGTGATACTTTTTGCATTCGGTGAATACACGAGTTGAGTGACGGTTGCGTTCTCTCTGACCACACGGGCTGGGCTAACAGTAGTAACATTACGCAACCAAGCTTAAATCGTGAGTGTTTCATATCGCAATATTAGATGGTTTCACAAATCTTTTTGAAGATAATGACTGATCATTTGTCGACAGTTGATGTCCGGATAGCTGCCTCGCAGTTTACTTTATCATCAATATTTTTTTGCTAATTATAATTTAAACGCAAACGTCATATTTATATACGCGAATGCGGCAGCTTTTACGCAAAACAAAACTTCAAAGAAAGGCGGAATTACGCCCACTGTTCTGATATCTTGTTACCTCCCTCTGGAAATAATGTGTTATTTTTCCCATACGACTAATCGTGTCATCTTTAAAGAGAACGGTAGATGTTCAATAAAATTTTAAATGTTAAAGCTGCGTTCAAAGGAAAAATTAACGGTTTTTACGTTAATTTTCGATTCTTAAATTAGTGTATTGCATGTTGTGAAATATGTTGAGCAGCATGGTGTGTTATCACAAGCGCAGAATTTTTTCAAATATTCATAATCATATATAATTAATTTGTGTAATTTCGGAGGATGTGACCAACACATCACTTTGGTCATATATAATTAACTTAACCGTGATGCTAGATTGTACACTAAGAAGATATTTCGTGCATAGGTTTCTTTTATATTTCTTCGGTAATATATAATATTAGTTATTATTTGTACATTCGGAACGTGAAGTTTAGTAATAGCATTTGATATTTGTTTGCAATATATATATATATATATATATATATATATATATATTTACGACCGATCGGAAATTGACAAATATTTTCTCCACTGCAGAAAATATTCTGAGTGAACAACGGGGTAGCAAGTGTTATTGTCGCTCTTAAGCGAATGATTCAAAACGTAAAGTTGGATAAGATCATAGTCGAAGCGTGGTATGCTTACTTTTTCATATTTTCGAGCCAGGTTCACTTGAAATCATTATCTAACTATGTAGACGCATACAAGCAGTCTTAGATATTAACCAGGGTTTTGCTACTGTGTTTGAAATGGGTATGCGAGAAGATGATTTATTATTAGACAAATGATCAACCAAAGTTAAAAGAAGAAATGAAAAATGACTTTTGCAGATATGGAGTCCAACTGTTAAATATGTTTCGTTAAAGGAACAATGATTTTCCAACGCAGAATCACAGAGTGATCATTAGTCTTGAACTCAGGGCAATTATAATGACCCAAGAAATGTAGTACTCACATCCCGTGATTGTACAGTGGATTTGGCATTTTCAGGATCGTGAAGCATTCTGACGTACACATGAATGAATTCAACCACTAATGCATATATATAAACTTGATCCTAGTCTACAAACGTTAGTCATACGCATAATCATTAAATTACTCGGCTATAATGTATAAACCTCCGACAACGTTTCACTATTCCTATCAAAAATAGCTTCGAAGGTGGGCATCATATCATCGTGTAACAATCCCATTTATAATCAATATTTAGTAGGATTTATTTTGACGAAATGCATGCTGCCAAATTTCATGTCGAAGGTGATGGCATTTAAAATTGTTCAATGCTCTGAGGTGACAGTTTTCATCGCATTGCTCATATAGGTTGGTTCGGTATATAATCAACTGTGTAATTCATTGTGTAAAAAAGAGAAGATAGACACATGCATATATGTGCATACATGATATTTTGCTTAAATCATTTTAAATTATAAGCTTGATGCTCAATCTTAAGCATTTAAGCCTCACCAACTCACAAGCGCCTCTAAAGATAACGATATATTGTTTGATAAACATATTAGTCAAATTTGAATGCATAGCCTTTTCCCTACTTGCTCTATGCCGCGGATATATCTCAATCACAATTTAGTGCATTTTTTCCGACAAATAGAAAATAATCAAGGATAGTTTATTTTCACACATCGACGCTTATTGTCGAAATACTATATCATGTTTTGAACTGCAGATTACGTACGCAACATCAAACTCTATAAACCTGGAAATTTCAAACGGTATTAGTTATGAAATTGACGTTTATTGAAAATAAGTTTATAATATTATTAATAAATTTACCGGACATCCTTCTTCAACAATGAAACTTTTCACCAAATTATGACCCGTTTCCGGATATGATATCTCCAGTCTAAATTTATATGCCTTAATAAAATACAGGCCTCTGGATTTTCAATGCATAGTAAAATTTCGTTTTAAGGTTAAGTTTTAACCAAATAGTTGACATTTATTATTTCAAAGTTAGCTAAGAAATTTGAAAACGTTCTGGAACTAAGGTTGTTTTAGTTCGAATTCGCCTATGGAACTGCTGGATATTTCGATTTCTGATGAGCCATTTTATTCCGTAATAACATTTTCTGATGTTCTGCCAAACGAAATGAATAAGACTATCATATGAAGTTAAACGGTATTCAAGGATTCCTTCAAAAGTTTCACATAAAGCTTATTCGTTGGGCATTACGCTTGAATCACGTTTATATTCAAAGACCCATTAAACAAATGCTCAAAAGGTCCAACGAATTGCATCAGTGCCTTATTATTTAATGGAAACCTGAAGTGCATGGAACGTATTATGAAAATAAATAGCTAGAAACCGATAGTGATGTGATGATTCAGTGTATGAGAATAAATAAACAATCAATGTTGATTCACAGAAAGGTCTAAGCATAAATGATGGTAACAAATGTCTATTACTGAAATTTATTGGCACTAAACACAAAGTAGATCCACATGGATTTAATTCAATTCAATTCAATTTTAATGGTCTAAAAAGCATAATGGTTAAAAACAGAATAATAAGGGAACTAAGAATAATGTCACAAGCAATATCTGGATTTACTTGCTTACTGAGAAATATCAGGTTTGGTGTGCGGTCGCATAAATCTGTGCTCTCATACTTTTGGATCTATTTCCTCACTCGCTCTTCTGAACTGAACGGTTCAGATATCATTGAACTCGTCTCAATTCACCGGTTGGATTATACCAGTTTCAAGTTCGCGAAAGTTGAATCCTTGAAAATTCAAATTTTCGAATTATAACCCAAATTACCCACGCGTGCAACAGACCCGGTACTTTGGAATATTGTTTTTGTTCAAATACCGTCGAGAAGAGCAAATCACTCCGAGTCGACCGATATTATTTTGAAATCTGTGAGATCGAAAATCGTGAAATCGCAACAGTTTTATCCTACCTCGTTCGCTTTTCATAGTTTGGATCACTTAACTCCGATCCAACGCATTCACTCCACCGCTAGTTATCGATCGATCAATAACTGCACTGAGTCACCCCTCACCGGATTGAAACAATGACACGCAGGTTGACCCCGAAAACCCAAACAAAGAAGGCTGCACGTGATGTGTGCAAAATTTGCAACAAAGGGGTAAGCGCTAGATCTCATGTCGTCAAATGTTTCGGCTGCCTGAGTAAAATACATGTCAATTGTGATAAAGCCCTAACAGAGGAAGTGGCATCGATTATCAACAACGTGGATTTCCCCAGTGTCTGTTACATATGCACTTCATGTCGAAGCAAACAGTCTAGCGACAATCCACACAACGCTGCCTATGAGGCAAGGCTTGAGCCTCGGTTAGAAATTTTAGAAAATAATTATCGAATAATTGAGGAAAGGCTTAAAACACTCTTGATGGATAAAATTGCCCCAGCGATTCAACCCGAAGCAGATGATGCTCAAGATAACAAAAAGCAATCTGAACTTCATCAATCGACGGAACTGTTGAAAAAAGTCAATAATGTACCATCGATTCCAGACTCAGGGGTTACGTCCAAAGAGCTCCAAGTGAACGCGTCTCATTCCAGCAAGCTAACATTCGCCCAGATGGTGTCTAAAGGTGATAAGTGTTTGGCGTTAGAATTGAGCCCTAAACCTCAGGCAAAAGAGGAAGTTCAAAGCAAAACGGTTCCATATCACAGGGAGCAGAAAAATTCGATAAAACGCATAAAAAATTTAAGTGTAATATGCACCAATATTCCTGAGTCAGAGGTGACGCTCTTTCAAGAAAGGCAAAAGCATGACCGTGAAAACTGGTTCGTCGTTTGTAATCGAATCGGCCTAGACAGTATACACCCCGTGTCGGTAACTCGAATAACTCGTCATACGAAATCCCCGAATCAAGATAAACCACGTCTCCTTAAAATCACTTTCGCCAACGAAAAGGACATGGAAAATGTCCTACTAAATTCGTATTTGCTCCGAACGCAAAGTGACCTACCCAACCGTATATATGCTGACGTACCTTGGTGGGAAAGGTCAAAAGCACCGAATAGGCGGGATCAAACAGCACCAAGGAGTATTATTTTGCTTGACGTTCCAGAAAATTCGGGCACCACAACGGGCTTCGAAAACAAAGAGCACGACCGTAAACAATGGTCATTTATAGCCGAAAATATCGGTTCCCAAAATTCTGTAGTTGTCGACACATACAGAATACCTCGTTCGCCGAACTATCACGGGAAAGGGGCAAATCCACTTAAGGTTACGTTTCTTTCAAGTAGCATGGCGGATGATGTTCGAAGCAAGCTAAAAGTGAACAGAAACAGGTTACCTGAAAACGTTAGACTGTGCAACTCAAAAGCCGCTGTTGAGGTCCACCTGGAGCCTTTAATTACGCAATTATCCGAAACTGGTGCAAATTCGCCCGCGAAATTACTTCAAATTGCTTCAAAAAACGATCTCGGTCCGACGTCAACATCGTCGGACCAATAAATACTAATACTGACTCGGTGTTACATTCTAAAAACTCACTTAAATGCATCTATACCAATGCTCAAAGTTTGTTCAACAAATTGACTGAACTGACCGAGCTGTGCAAACGATACACGCCAGACCTCGTTGCTGTTACTGAAACCTGGTTTCAATCCTGTATGACTGAAAGTGAACTCTCAATCCCCAACATGATGCTAATACGGAACGATCGCCCAAGAAAAGGTGGTGGTGTGGCTTTATACTGTCACGAACGGCTTCAGTGCATGAAAATTCACGATCCAAGACTTGATTTCGAAGATACCCTCTGGTGCAGTCTCACGAATGTGTCACAGGACGATTGCATTCTTGGAATCATATATCGCCCTCCAGCCTCGAATGATACTCAAAATGACAGGTTATTACAAGCGCTAAATTACGCCGGAGAGAAGCGTAGCTCGCAATTACTACTCATCGGGGACTTCAATCTTCCTCATCTCTTTGCCAGATCCGATCACCCTCTACACACATTTGATCACAAATTTCGTGAGGTGATCGACATGATTCCACTGCATAATCATGTGTTTGACTTTACTCATAGAAGAGGATCAGAGTTGCCATCAATTTTGGATCTAATCTTTACTTCAGAGAAAACAGCAGTTGAGGGTGTTGACTACATTGCGCCCCTCGGTCGGAGTGATCATCTGGTGCTAGCCTTTGAGTTTGTTTGCAGTGCTAGACGAGTTTGTGCGTCCTCCAAACAATTCAGAAAGATCGACTACGCTGGTCTACGTGGATCGCTTGGGCTAGTAAATTGGCAAGAACTTGATCAGCACAACACCGAAACACAATGCAGTGAGCTCACGAAAATACTTCAGTCAAACATAGATCATAATTCGCGATTTGTTGATGAACGACGGGCAAGTGATTTCCGATTTAAGCTTCGCAGTCGCACAAAAAAATGGCTCGGGAAACGAAACTTTGCTTGGACTGAACACCGAAAGACCAGAACTGATGCCTCTTGGCAGCAATTTTCTAAAATTCGTAACAAAGTGAATGCTCTCGTCAAAGAGGACAAGCAATATTACCATCGCTCTCTGTCTTTGAAAATGGAAGAAAACCCTAAACTTCTCTATCGGATTGTCAATGCTCGGTCCAGTGTGAAACCAGGGGTGTTTCCTGTTATTTCTGAGAATGGATTAACAGTCACAGCAAAGGAAACGGCTGATACTCTCGCTCAATTTTATGAAAATGTGTTTAGCCCGATAACGGTTAGGGCGAATGAGAATTTACTGACATCGATTGTATCTCAACAACTGAATGATATTGAGATTAATTCAGCGATTATACGAAGACACTTGTGTCGACTGAACCCTAGGAAATCTCCTGGAGCCGATGGAATAACACCAGCACTACTAAAATCCTGTGACCAGCAGCTGTGTGAACCACTATGCCAATTGTTCCAACATTCCCTAACCGAAGGAGTGGTGCCAACAGAGTGGAAGACAGGAGTAATTTCACCAATTTATAAGGGTGGTAGCCGTTCAGATCCCGCGAACTACCGTCCTGTCACCCTACTCCCCGTGATATCCAAAGTGATGGAGCGCATAGTGACGGAAAATATAGTTCATCACTTGGAATCACAAAATATACTATCTGTCGCCCAGCATGGGTTTCGTAAAGCTCGCTCCTGCTTGACAAACTTGCTGACGGTATTAAACGATTGGACCCAAACGGTTGACGCAGGAGACAGTGTGCACGCGTGCTATCTGGATATGTCGAAAGCTTTCGACAGAGTTGATCACTTCCTGTTGCTACGGAAGCTGAAACAGATTGGTATTGACGGGCAGCTACTCGTGTGGTTCGAAAGCTACCTCAATGAGCGCAAGGCAACCGTTCGAGTTAACGGGGTACAATCACGAGCCATTAATACCTCCAGTGGTGTACCGCAAGGTTCCGTTCTCGGTCCAGTGCTTTTCTTAGTTTACATCAATGATTTACCTGAGACGCTCTCATGCAAGGTAGTTCTTTTTGCGGATGATGTTAAACTTTGGATGCGAATAAAATCAACTGCAGACTGCGTAAAACTGCAAAGTGATTTAGATGCACTACACGAATGGTCAGTTAGAAATAAACTGCCGTTCAATTTCAATTTTCAAAATGCAAGTTACTGCAAATCGGTAAGCCCTTTCAGTACGAATATCACTTTGGGCAGACGATTTTGAGCTGGACCGAATCGGAGAAGGATCTTGGAGTCTGGATATGTGGCAGCCTAAAGAACAGCGTGCATTGTGAGGTCATTTACAAGCGTGCTTCAAAGCTTCTAGGTATGCTTCGACGGATCTTCAGAACCTTTACGCCTGTAACGTTGCCAAGAATCATGAAGACCTACTTAATTCCCACAATGGAACACGCATCGCAAGCATGGACTCCGTGGATGAAAAAAGATATATTCTTGCTTGACAGGATATATCATCGTGCAACTAAACTCGTGCGTGGTTATCGAAACCTTACATACGAGGAAAGGTTGAAAAAGCTAAAGCTCCCCACTCCCCTTCAACGTAGACTTCGAAGTGACGTTATAATTACTTACAAGATATTGAATACTCCAGATCATCCACTCAAACATTTGTTCAAATACCGTGAATCAGGAATTACACGTAGCCACTCAGCGGCACTACAAATTCCCCATTCCCGTACTAATTGTCGCCGATATTTCTATTCGGTACGTGTCTGTTTCCTGTGGAATGCCCTTCCCGAAGCAATTATCACCTCTCCCTGTATCCAAACATTCACTCGAACCTTGGACAATTATTTGTTACATAACGATTTGACGATGCCTGTGTATTGACTCAGGGTAAGCATATTACTTGACTCCAGTGACATCGCATAATTGATTTTTTATACCTCTTATTGAACGCATATTTACTATGATATGGTAATTGTGAAGCTATGTGCTCTTTGTGCCCATAAATTCTTGAATCTTGAATCTTGAAAATTCAAGAATCATGTTAAAATCCAAAGGGCAGGAATTGTTTTTGATTGGTGGGATGATAAATGTAGAGGCATGGTGACAAGATGTATAGTTTTCTTCAATGCACGTGTTATGGGTCAATAGGGTATCAAGACTTTGCTTGAAAATCTGCTGATTTGGTTAGTTTACAACATAATCTAGTAGATTGTTCCAAGAAAAACAAACACGCACTGCAAAAAATGTCGTCTACAGTTGAGTGGCGAGTGAGGTACAGTTAGAATAAATGTGTCAGCACTCGTCTAATGCAAACCCCTACATCATTCATCGAGTTGGATTGCGACGTACGCAATACTTTTTAAATATTGTCAATTTAAACGATCAAATCGTATGAATTATATCTTTTGTGTACATCGTACATCTTAAGGCTGTCCGTGACAAACTGAGAGGCTGAGACACGTGATGGAACAACAACAGCATCGCAATCTGCCGAAGTTCTAGTCCATTTCTTCACCATTGTATTCAGCCCACGAAAAACCCGTTACCTGCCCCTTAACTCTCATAATCTCACCCGAAAACGTTTTAAAACAACTAACTATTACCTCGTACATTCTCCTCCGCACATGGCCTAATCCCAACACGAAAAATCTCCTAGAGATGACAAAATTACCCCGCTGATGCTTAAAAAACTGTGTATATACTTTGTGTATGCCTCTCACCTACTTGTTTAACCTTTTTTCAACCCAAAGTTTCGTTCCGAGTGATTGGAAGAGCAGCATCATTACACCCATCTACAAAGGAGGAAACCTGTCCGAAGTATCTAACTATCGACCGTTAGAACTACTACCGGTGATCTCTAAAGTGATGCAGTGCCTCGTAGCAAACAGCGTCACAAAACGTCTGGAATACAATTGCTCGCTCGCAGTCGAACAACACGGCTTGAGAAAAAGTCACTCTTGCCTTTCAAACTTTCTGCTTGCCCTCGATGACTGGACACAAGCTGTAGACAGTGGTTTCAACATACACACTTGTTATCTTGATATGTCAAAAGCATTCGATTGTGCCGACCAAATTCTGTTACTACAAAAATAGAGCATTGTGTCATCACGGGTTCATTACTAGCCTCTTTGGAGGATTATCTCCGCGACCTTGTCATTCGAATGAGGGTTGATGTTGCTTTGTCACGACCCAGTGCTGTAACAAGTGGAGTGCCGCAGGCATCAGTGCTTGGCCAATTATTTTCCTGATCTATGTAAAGGACTCATCTAAACTTGTTCGCTGCAAAATCTTGTTTTTTGCGGATGACCTCAAGCTGCGTACACAAGTACGCATAATGAGCATTGCAGACAGATTCAGCTGAACCTCGAAGATTACAGAACTGGTAAGTTAGAAATGAACACATTTCAATGTCAGAAAATGCAAAGTATTGACTGTTGAAAGACATTTCGAGTTCCCTTACAACCTTGGTTCCCATATTCTTGAAAGCACTGACAAGGAGAAGGACTTGGGTGTGTGTGGGTGAACAGCACTTTGAAACGCGTGTTCGTGAGTTTCATGAAGCAAACTGTTCATCGAATAATTATTACGTACGTGAGGCCAACCATGGAGTATGCAGTTCAGCCTTGGTCACCCTGGCTACTGATGGACGTCAGCCTCTTGAAAAGAATATATCATTAGACCGCCAAGCTCGTATGTAGTTTTAAGCACAAACAATACGAAGATCGTATTACAAGTCTCAATATCTTCGAATTTCGTTACCGCCGTCTTAGAGGTGATTTGATTCTTATTTTCAATATATTGCATACACCCAACCATCCCCTGAATAAAATATTCACACGACTACCACCCTGAATTACCCAGAGTCATGACTATGCAGTACTT
>JACCGJ010001285.1:0-36423 GCA_013407085.1 Atriophallophorus winterbourni
TAGCTCGAATCAATCATATAGAGAAAGATGTAAGCAGATCAAGCTAGAACCACTATGGTTCCGTAGAATTAGACACAACCTAATACTGTTCTTTAGAATAATATCTTCTGATAATATAGATATAAATTCATCTATTCGCTTCCGACAAGGTTCTAGTTATAACTTAAGAAATCAAGATAATCTAGTGGAATTACCTAGATCCTGTACGAAAGTAAGAAGTAACTTCTACCTAAATAAATACGCTAAACTCTGGAATATTCTTCCGAAAAACATAAGACTTTGTACCTCACTATGTGATTTCAAATCACATCTGAATTCATTTCTCACAGTTGAAAAATTAATGAAACTTCTCAACCTAGATGTCACATTGGATGAACTATACAATCATGGCATTGCTGGATATTAACAGTGATATCAGTTTTTCAACTTTCACAGTGAACAGTTACTCCGTCCTTTAGTATCTATTTTCCAGATCACCTCTTTACATCCATATGAAGAATTCCGGTTCACAAACGAGTCAACACTGGGACGACAAATCTTCGACGAATACCCAGTTAAAGACACTCTCCATTTAGAACATATATTCGACAATAATAATGTGTTCCAACTAAACATTTTTGAAGATTCTCTGTCTTCGAAATTTCTCGCATCCTCGATGTTCCGGTCCATCGTTCTTCAATATTCTTCGTATCATTTTCCCCTTACCCGATTTTCTTTTCATACAACAACTGCTCATATATTGAATTTCTGTAAAACTGATTGATTATCATTTACCTGGACCATTTTAACGAACGAAAAATTATCTGCACGTATGACCTTGAAAATGTTAATAATTATTGACCATTTTTATGCTTTATGTATACAAACAATTTTGATAATTATCGATCATGCTTAGCATGCCTTGGAATTCCAAGAATAAAATATTTATTTATTCGGAGAATAAAATATGGATCAGTTGTTTTAGAACGGTTAAACAATATTCACACAACTGGCAGTAAGTATTCCAAGCGTGCAGCACGGATATCAAATGGGATGAGAAGAGCAACTCCGAACGGCAAGGAATTAGTATTCGCAAAACCGCGTACCAAGCCAAAACCTGCACAGTGATTGATCCAAACAAATTGTGTAAAAAACACCATAGTTATTGTAGTACCAGCGGGCTTTAATTGAGCAGCAAACTGTTCTTCAAATACACAGCCATACAGAACAGCCCTCTTTAGTTTTAATTGGTTTATAATTGTAGAGCACTGGGGATATTTACCTTCTTACATACGTGATTTTCAGGTCACATTTAGAATACTGCGTACAATCCAGAAGCAGGTTTTTCCAAAACAACATATAATTAAAAGATGACGTCCAACATTTGTCTACAAAATTAATCAAAGTACTATCCTAGAAAACTTAAAAATGTGTAGTGGTAAGCTGATTTTCTAAGCGTGAATATTCTATGTAAATACTTATACTAAAATACAATGTTAGGAACATATTAGTGTATAAACTGTGTACAAAATACAGACTCGCGTATTCTTATGAATGCTCCGCGTTGCTTCATCACTTGCAATTATTGTTTTCAGTCGTAATATTTTTTACTTCATACTGCACCGTCGATATGAATAGGAGTCACGTAGATTAGCGAAAAAAGAGAGATTTCAGATCACTGATTCGGAACCTGGTAAAGTACGGAGCATTACCGCCTGATTTTGCCAGAAGTTTGTAGTTATTCACCTTTTAACATCTTTCGAATTTGTAAACAAGCTTTCGTTCTTTGCATTGAATACATCAAGCAGTAATTGTGGATAACGGATCCTCCATCATTTTAGCGTATTCTGAACCGTAGATTCCATCGATCGGACTATCTAGTGTGGACTCATCTCTCTATCGTTAAACTTTATTGGATCTCTTGCTGGACATTTGCTATTTTGGTCTTTAATGGATTCATTCCGTTTTTATTATTGGAAATCAGAGGCATGCTAATCATGATCATTTTGTGTAGTGCAGACAAATTTCCGGTCCATCGGCCGTTGATTCATAGTTCTAGCGCTTGTGCGTTATGTTGGTGTAAATAAAATATCACACGGCATCATGATGGAAAACGTTAATGAATATAAACTAACTTTTGGAATCATTCTGGTAATATTTAAAAAATGCATACAAAAGTCTAATTTAGTATTTTTCTTCTCACTCTTAATCCGGCATCTACAGGGAGAACTGACAGAAAACCTCTAAAATACTGATAATCCCATGCATAGTAAAATAGAATGTGAGGAAAATATTCGTGAATGAAATGTGTAGAAAATACAGATTCAATTATTCCATGGAATGTTTCCCATTGCGTTACTACTAACAATTAATTTATTCAGTCGCCTAATCTTCAGCATTGTGTTGCTCGTTTGTTATACATTAAATCCATTTAGCTCATCGAAAAAGAGAATCGATAACAGTAATTAGAAACTTAGTAAAATGTGGTTTGTCCCCATGTCAGTTTGTCAGACGTTCACGCATAGTTTGCGCGAATGTGTAATTTATTTTTAAACAAAATGACAAGGACATCATTATGGAAATGCGAATAAATGAAAACAAAGGTTCGGAATTATTCCGTAATTATTTTAAGAGAAAAATAATTCATACGAACTTCTAATTTATCATGACTGCTCTCACTTCGACGTCGGCATCAAATTGGAGACCCTATAGCAATTTATGCAGTCTTGTATTTTCTATCATCTTGATTTACCAATACATCAAATTAAATTAAATTAAATCAGACATTATCGTTTCGTTTCGATTGCCCATATTGCCACATTGATTTATCACTTACATTTCACCGATTTTTGCTTCGTTAACATAGTGAACGATGATTACCTTTTGAATACCGTATGTACATAATCAACTCACTCATTAATCACAATACCCTCTTTGTCCACGCACGGTTTTCGTTTTTTGTGGTTGTATCGGAGTCAAAATTGTATCCTAATATAACTGAAATACACGCAGCCTCAGAATCCATTGCTCACTACCCACCACAAATTGGTGAGCCCGACGTGATCCGAACACGCAGCCTTCTGATCTGGAGTCAGATATCACAGCTCCAAGCAACAACACTCAAACAGAAGTCCAAGCTGTTCTCGCCGTGGAAAATGACAATTCGAACATTAAACACACAGCCAAACACGAACATCATGGGTATGCTAATATCATCGCCATTTCGGGTGAAAGCCTTTTATTGCACGTACCCATGCAGCTTCAAATAATAAATCCAAAATCAGGAAAATCGCAAAGTTAGGCAGTAAATGCGGCAGCTTCGTCTGTAAATAACACCAGCCGCTTATTATACGTCACGGATGGTTCAACAGAGTTGCGTTTTCTGATCGACACGGGAGCTAAACTGAGCGTCACCAAACACACAAACTCAGAACGCTGAAACCACTCTTCATTGACCCTACAAGCGGTGAACGGTACTTGAATAACGACATACGGCTAACGATCACTCTCCATTGACTTCGGTCTGCGACGAAACTTTCGATGTCTTTTCACTGTTGCTGATGTCAACATTCATATCCTGGGAGCCGATTACCTACCACACTTTAATCTTTCAGTCAACATGAGTACACGAAATTTCATTGACAATGTCAAAAAGATTAACTTCATCGGCCATTTGTGTAATTTACCCATACAGACTATTCGAGTCCTGATTCCAGATACTGCACCAAATTACGTTTCTCTCATGAGAGAATTTTCGGATATCTTCAAATCATGTGCACATGACACCCCTCTGAATCATGACATCAAACACCATATTTTAACCCTTGGAGCGACGGTTTTCAGTAGACCACGCAGATTGACGCCTAACAAACTTAGAGCTGCCAATTGAGAATTCGAGCATATGATGGAACCCGGGATAATCCGTCCCTCAAATTCACTTTGGACCACACCTTTGAATCGGCCTTTGAATCGGCCGTGCTCAAAATCAATGTTTTCATGCGTTTTCATTTTTTCAGTCAACACGGAACCTTTTGTTTTTGAAACGCTTTAACATGTCGCGAACATGTAAACGAAAGATGTTTGATGCCCCGCACGCTTTAAATGCTGCGCAATATTTTTATTTTGAAGGATGGGGAATTTGCTGCGCCGGTCAGAAAAATGCGAAACAAAACTTATATATGGGTGTTTAAAAATCGTGCAGCATGACTTTTCACCAACTTCCATCACAATAACAAAGCCTAATGCCTGCAGACGAAACCGAAGCTGTTTTGGATTTGAATGTGACTGGCAATCTCAAATTTTCTCATCAAAGTTTGACGTCCCTCTTATTCGCATTGAAATTCTGTGTTTAAACTATTTTGATTAATCTGAAAATTCGTTTTAACGAATAAAGTCTTCTTCTTCTTCTCACATGCTCGAAAAGAACAAACCAGACGCCTGGCGTCCATGTGGCGATTATCGTGCTTTAAATCGTGTAACGATTCCAGATCGATATCCCATTCCGCATATACATGACTTTGCACTGTGTTTTCACGGAAAATCTGTGTTCCGGAAGTTGGATTTAGTGCGCGTATATCATCAAATTCCCGTAGCTAAGGAATATATTCCCATAATTTCCATCACCACTCCATTTGGTCTGTTTGAATTTCTTAGGATGCGATTCGGTCTACGCAATGCTGCACAGACCTACCGAGGATTTATGGACTAAGTTTTCTTCGGTCTATCTTTCATATACGTGCACATTGATGATGTCCTAGTCGTAGGTACAAATACCACTGAACATCTCGAACACCTTCGTGAAGTATTTCAACGTCTATCCCACTACGACATTGTGGTTAATCCCGATAAATATCTGTTTAGTGTGAGTTCTGTCGAAATTCTTGGACACAAAATTGATAGTTCGTGTAAAAAACCGTTACCCCAAGAACTATTAGCTATCCAAGATTATCCGCGTTCCAGCTCCATCCGTCAAGCCAGACTTTTCTTGGGTTTGGTCAACTATTATAGGCGCTTCATTCCACAATGTGCTATGATTTCACAACCATTGACTGACTTGTTACGTGGGAAAAAACGTGAATTTGAAATGAATGAAGAAGCCATTAAATCATTCGAACAACTCAAATCTGCACTAAACAAAGTTATTTCACTCGCTTATCTATCAATGAACCCAAATGCTTGGTTGTCTCTCGCTACAGACTCATCACAAGAAGCAGTCGGCGCAGTCCTTCAACAAGAAGTAGACAATATCACCAAGCCACTGGCTTTCTTTTCTCGTCGTCTTCAACCAGCTCAAACTCGATACAGTACGTCCGGTTGTGAGTTACTGGCTATATATTATGCGATACGACATTTCAGACATTTGCTTGAAGGCCGTGATTTCACAGTTTGTATCGATCACTAGCCCTTAACGTTTGGTCTTTCTGCACCATCGGATTAATATTCGCCTCCAGATATACGTCAACTGGATTATATCTCACCATTCACGAGCGACATTCAATATATAATTCCGGCTCATTAAACACAGTTGCGGATACTTTCTCGCGAATACAGTTATAAGCTATCGACCTGCCTGGAATCGACTTTGAGCATTTGCAGCAAAATGATACTGTAATAAACCGGTACATTACTTCACAATAGATAAAATTCGCCGTATTGGGATACCTAATTCCAATTCTTATCCGGTTTTTGACATGTCTACTGGTAAATCCCGTCCAATTGTCTTATCAGATTTGAGGCGTACGGTATTGTAGCATTTACATGGTTTATTATATCCCCGAGTGAAAGCTACTCGAAAGCTGATTAGCTCTCGTTATCTTTGGTCTGACATGCATAAAGACATTCAACTTTTGGACCAAGATATGCTTCCGATGTCAAGATAGCAAAGTCCAACGTCACACCATCAGTTTCACTGGTGTATTAACGCCTGTTACGGAGCGCTTTCACGTTCACTTGGATCTCGTTGGTCCATTAGGGGTCTCTAACGGTTGCTCCTATATATTGACCTGCGTCGACCGTTTGACACGTTGGCCACTGGCTGTAGCCATACCGGATATCAGTGCAGAAACGGTTGCGAAATCTTTCGTTCAACATTGGATCAGCAACTTTGGTGTACTGAAAACTATTACCACTGAAAAGTTTCCTAATTTCAGTCACCGCATTTGGGGGAATTGAAAAGAACACTCGTTACAATGCACATACTGACTACAATCACCACCTTTCTTCAAATGGCTTAGTCGAAAGATATATATATATATATATATATATATATATATATATATATATATATATATATATCTATATATATATATTCTATATATATAATATATATATAATATATATATATATATTCTTGGACATCCAAGGCATTCAATACATGATCAGTTTATCAAAATTTGGACAGCAAAAGAAAATAGAACAGTGCGATTGACCGAAGTGAGCGAGGTTTTTAAACATATTTTTCGTTCAATAATGGAACTGAATATACAGTAAGTAATAAAAAAATTCTCAATGTCTAATAACAATAAAATTTCATTCAAATTATGTCAAGATTTACGAATGGCAAGGATGAGAGATACAAATGGAAAACAGAAGTGGAAGGTAATTACGGCAAAAGTGGTGTGAATTGTAATGAAGTTCTCATAAAAAATTGATAAATAAATTATATATGCATAAATTCATGTTTTCACGAAAAGGTTGGTTAAGAAGATTGAAAAGGGAACATAAATCCATCAGAATAAGTAAATCTAAGAAATCGTGGGGGATGAGAGAGGGTGTGGTTGATAGCATGGGAGTAGGGTACACTGTGTGCTCCAATACTCTTGAAGAATTGTCGACGAATCGAACCAAAATTTGTTCACCAGCCAGATTTTCGTTATCTGCAGGAGAGTGAATCGCATACGGAACAAATCTCGGGCGGATAGATTTCGAACCAGTTACAGTGATGGTTCGTTATTCGAAGACACTGGAATATAATGAAAGATTTTCTATTCACCAGCACGGTGCGAGGTCATCGAAGTAAAATAGTACATCATTTATGAAATGAGAATGAACATAAAAAAACATAATGTTTTTCAGTTTTTTTTACGTTTTGTATTTTTTGGTAGATTTAATTATTTTACACGTTTGATAAAATGTGATTTTTCGGTAGATTTAGTATTATTTTATTCTCACGTTTATATAAATGCAATACACTTTCTATCCTCTATTCTCTCGGGATACCATTTCTGTGTATCTATATATATATATATCTATATATAATATATATTATATATTGGTAGCACAGAAAATGTATAGAGGAATTAAGATTATAGTAAGCATTTCTAGGGTCCGGTACTACACTTTGATGGCCAGTACCCGAGAAGACTATCTACCTCATGATATACTAATATATGCAGATATATAAGCAGATAACGGTTAAGGATATGTTCATATGGTAAAATGATTATAAAACGCACGTTTACGACGATGAAGATGCGTAGCAACCTTATCTAAAGGTCCGGTAACCTGACACTTGAATGGCCAGTTAACCAGAGAATACCATAAGACATCATGATATACTAATATGTGTAGAAAGACGTGGAATTAGAAACCTGGGATCCCATGAGAGTATAGAATATCTAGAGAAGAGTTTATCTTGAGGATTTGGGATAGTGAGTGAACGGTAAGAGTTTCTACAAGCGTTTTAGATTTTCCTGTATATGTGAACATACGGAAATGTAGAGGAAGAGAATTCCAAAGTTGTGCATATCTAATTAAAAAGAAGGTACGTCTAACAAGGTTATACTTGTATGCCAACTGTTATATAGGGTTCGTACAACGAACCACGATGTTCAGGCACGGAATCACAAAGTAATTCTTGGTCGAGCATTCGAGTCGCTTATGGATGACCAAAGTAATGTGTTGTGGTGTGTAATGGAGGGGGATGTGAGCAACACATTACTTAAGTTAGTCTAACTTTAGCGCGAGACCAAGGGATACTCAACAGCCTTGTTCGATTGTTCAGATCATATCAAATATAATCGCGTAAGCGCATGCCAAACTGAAGCTTAACTCGTTGCTGGGTAATGATTCTGAAGAAAAGAAGCAGATTCAGACGAATTCTGCGTAGCCATAGTGGTTCGACACTCAGCAAATTACACCTTTCCAAGATAAGGCAAAGGATTAGAATAGCCCAAACTTATTTTGGGGAAAGTAAGTTGAAGTCTCTCTAAGAGAAAAGAATCACGCCTCCCCATGTGGGAATATATGATGTTACAATAATGAAGAATTGGTAGTAGCTTCATTTTATATAGTGCAATTTTACTTTCGCGTAAGAGTAATCTATGGTTAATTGAACCAAAGTTTTGTCGTGCTCTCGTGAGGAGAAGTCGTGCTTGCTCAATAAAGTTGAGAGGAGAGGAATACCTAAATCCGAGGTCCCTAACTTCTGCAAAAGAAGTTATGGTTGAGCCATTTAATGTAAGTGTGTCACGGGGTATTATGCAGCGTAATCCCATATAGTGTGATTGAGGAGCCGGAAATTCTAATCCCCATTGTGCGCCCCAGATTGACAGAGATGCAGGATCAGTGTTAGTTTGTCGCATTTTATTAGGTGGAAATGATAGGACGACTTTTATGTCATCAGCGAAGATAAAGAGTTTAGAGTGGTTCACAACATTTGCAGATCATTACCATAGATGAGAAAAAGAAGGGGGGCCCAGAACGCTGCCCTGAATTACGCATCCTGAAATCGGCTGATTAGGTGAAGTAACACCGTTAACCTTATCTGAAAAGATGCGAACAGACAGAAAAGAATAATACCAGCTTAATAATGGCCCACGAATACCTAGATATGATAACTTCAAAACGAGTAGCGTATGTTGAATCCGATCGAAAGCCTTGCTTATGTCTAGGAATACAATAATCACTGATAATCCTTGGTCTAGTTATGTGATCTAAATATTCTAACTTGCAGGTTACCTGAGATATTTGATTTAGGAAACCATGTTGGACTGTGGAGAACGCATCTAGGTAGTCCAACAAAGATTTCTCAAATAACTTTGCAAATAACCTAGAGAGAATAGGAGTGTTATTATTAGGGCGATAATTCGTAACGACGTCCGAATTACCAGATTTCAAACGAAGGATAATAACCGAGTGTTTCCAATGAGTTGGTAAGATTCCGGATTTGAGAGAAATATTGAAAAGATTTAATAAGTTTGAGGAAAAATCTTTACTGCTGTTGTGTAAGATGGCTGATATAAAACCTACACCATCGGGTTTGTAAGAAATTTTATTTCGACAGAAAATGTCTTTCACTTCTTGTAAAGTCAAAGTAAAGGAGTCAATAGTATTTGAGGGAACGTTATTGTTTGCCGGTGGATGGTAAATGTTATTATTAAATGAGCTGCTGAAGAATGAAGAGACAGCCTGACTTATTGTGGGCGGGTCAGTATTGACTAGATCCTCATTATCTTTTTGATAAATAATTGAAGAAATGTCACTTTTCAATGGGTTACATCTATACTTCGGAAGAGAATTCAAGGACTAAGTCTCTGAGTCACTGCTTAAAGCCTTTCTTTTAGAGAGAGAGAGAAGTCAAACTTATGATTCACAGAAGTAGAGTGCCGAGCAATCTTTTTTCGAGAAGGGTTATCGGGTTATGTTTACTTCTCCTGATATAAGAGGTAGATGAACTCCGAAAGCATGCTAAGAGGTTATCATGGAAAATCTAAGAAATACGATTAAAGTCTGAAGAAAGAAAAAATTAGTTTCGGCCGTTGTCTCTGAGAAGATTCGAAATCTTAGTCCAGTTGATATAAACTTTCTCATCATTGTGAATATATGCTGGCTTCCGGAGAAGGCGCAGAACGCAAGTTACCATAATGTGGTCGCAACCGGGAGGTGGTGCTAAAATTTCAACATTGCTGGAATCAATACCTAGAGTGAAGATCAGGTCTAAAATGCTGGATAGTCTTGTAGGCTTACTCACATATTGTGTGAAACCAAAAAGATTGATGGTTTTAGCGAATGCTGAAAATTTAATCTGAATGTGTGGGTATTTCCAGTTGATGCATGGCATGTTTAAATCCACAGCAATAATTTTATTGCTGAGAGGGGAAATGGATGCCTCATTTAAGACATTTATAAGCTTATAAATAGTGAGTGTGGAAGACGGTGGTGGGCTATAGATACACCCTATGGAAGCATCAATAATATATATTCTTTGACATCCAAGGCATGCAATACATGATCAGTTTATCAAAATTTTAACAGCAAAAAAAAATAGTACAGTGCAAGTGACCGAAGTAAGCGGGATTTTCAAACATTTTTTTCCGTTCAATAAGGGAAATGAATATACAGTAGGTAAGAAAAAATTCTCAATGTGTAATAACAACAAAATTTCATTTGAATTATGTCAAGATTTACGAATGGCAAGGATGAGAGATACAAATGGAAAACAGAAGTGGAAGGTTATAATGGAAGAAGTGATGCGAATTGTAATGAAGTTGTCACAAAAAATTGATAAATAAATTATATATGCATAAATTCATGCTATTTCGGAGCGGTTGGTTAAGAAGATTGAAAAGGTAAAATAAATACATCTGAATAAGAAAATCTAAAAAATTGTGGGGGATGAGAGATGGTGTGCCTAATAGCAGGGACTAGGCAGTAGACTGCTGTGCTCCAATACACTCGAAGAATTGTCGAAGAATCGTACCGAAATTTGTTCACCAGCCGGATTTCCGTTATCTGCAGGAGAATGAATCGCATACGGAACCAATCTCGGGCGGATAGATTTCGAGCCAATTACCGTGATGGTTCGTTATTCGAAGACACTGGAATATAATGGAAGATTTTATCTTCACCAGCACGGTAAAAGTTCATCAAAGTAAAATAGTACATCAATTAAAAAATAAGAATATACATTGAAAAAAAAAGTTTTTTAGTTTTGTTTTACGTTTTTTTCATTTTTTTGGTAGATTTTTAATATTTTTTCACGTTAAGATAAAAAATGAGACATTTCTAGGCCTCGTGAAAAATAAAAGACAGTTATATACATAATGGTGTATAGAAAATGTTATCGAGGGCAATGTTGAGATTGATTAGTGTAAAAGCATTTCTAGGGTCCGGTAACCTGACACTTGAATGGCCAGTTATCCAGAGAATACTATGTGATCTCATGATATACCAATATATGCAGATAACGGTTAAGGATATGGTCATATGGTAAAAATGATTATAAAACGCACGGTTACGATGAAGACGTGTAGCACCATATCTAGGGTCCGGTAACCTGACACTTGAATGGCCACTTATCTAGAGAATACCATAAGACATCGTGATATAATAATATATGGAGGAAGATGTGGAATTACAAACCTCCGATCCCATGCGAGTATAGAATATCTAGAGAAGAGTTTATCTCAAGGATTTAGGATAGTGTGTGAACGATAAGAGTTTCTACAAGCGTTTTAAATTTTCCTGTAGATGTGCACATACGGAAATGTAGAGGAAGAGAATTCCAAAGTTGTGCATATCTAATTAAGAAGAAGTTACGTCTAACATTTGCGCGAGACAAAGAGAGGGTATGGTGATCAATATTGAGTCATCTTGATTTTCGAACATATGAGAACTCTATATGTCTGCCGGAAAATCTGTATTAACATAAATGAAAATACCACCACCATGGTTGTGGGTGCGGTCTTCACGAAACATGAAATAGTTGGCTAGTTCAAGTGAAACGTTGAGAACATCATGAGATGTCCACGTCTCTGTGATGAGAACTATTTCGTACGGGTTTGAGATCAAGAAATGTTGAAGAGTAGGAAGGTTAGAGATAATTGACCGTGCATCCAATAATAGAAGACGAATTTTAGGATACTTAACATATGTAACCGAAAGTGATTTACATGAGTGTTCTGAAATTGATGGTGCTAATTTGAGTAAGGGTTTTGGTAATGAAGAGGAAAATTTTGTATCGGAATATACCTAGTTTGAAAAGTGTCCAGATAGGTATTAAACGGGTTCCCATTCATGAAGGGACGCTGATCTAAGGTACACGATAATTCTTCAGCTGACCTTCCGCCGTGGATGATAGCAACACCGCTTTGACTTCACAGCAATAATTCTATGCTTTGCAAACATTTTCTGCAGAGTTGATCGGCATAATTCAGGCGACCGTTAAGAATTAAACGTGTGCAGCGCATCCCTCTTTAGCTCTGTGGAGGTTAATCAGGAAATTGTCTCCACAATTCTGTCGCACCTGGATAAAAGTATGATCGCTGGCCCCGACGGTAGACAACTGGCTACTCTTCAACCGCTCGCGAATATACTCAGCTTTGCAATCAGCGAACGTTTTGCATCTCTCTTACTCCAGTGTATACTACAGGATGATTGGAAACGGGCGGCGGTAGTAGCAATATACATAAAGGGTCCCGTTTCCGATGTACGCGAGTATAGGACAGTGAGCCTGGCTAGCATTCTTTGCAAGTGCTTGGAAAAAATCATTCGGCATCAGGTATGTAAACAATTTGTAGCCAATTCCTCACTAGGTGATGCCTAGCACGAATTCTGGATGGAAGGTCCTGTTTAACTAATCTTCTGAGCTTTGTTCATGAAGTTACATTACGTCTCGCTGAAGGGAGTGTAGTTGACGTTGAAATATTCTTCATTGGCTGGCAACCTATTTTGAGGGTCGTATCCAATACACAGTCGCGAACGGCCAAACCTCCCGTGAAATAGCTATTACTCGTGGTGTCCTTCAAGGTGCAATATTAGTCCCCATTTCTATTTTTCCTTTATATTTCTGATCTTCCCTCTGACCTATCTGCACTTACCCTCAAATACGCTGATGATGTTGCCATTGCAGTAAATCAAAATCGTCGGATCGAGCAACATGCCTTAGGATCAATGGTAACGAACATTGGTCAATGGTCCTCCACGATTGATTTATCCATGAATCCTTTCAAATGCAGCGAAATTGTATTTTCCAACATGATTGGACAGCGTCGTTTAGCCCTTCATCAAGAAATTCCTCGCGTTTCTCTTAACGTCTTGGTGTTCGACAGATGTGGCAGCTTTGAGTATCTTGGTGTTACAATATCTGAAAATCCTAGCTGGAATAATAATAATAATAATAATAATAATAATAATAATAATAATAATAATAATAATAATAATAATAATAATAATAATAATAATAATAATAATAATAATAATAATAATAATAATAATAATAATAATAATAATCATAATAATAATAATAATAATAATAATAATAATAATAATAATACTATATTCTTGGTAAACCAAGGCATGCAAAACATGATCAGGTTATCAATGTGTACAAAATAAATAAATTGTAAAATGACCTTTTCGAGCGGAATTTTTAAACATTTTGAACATGTTACAAGGGTATTCATAAAAGTGCGCCAACTGTCATTCTACGCAATACGTCTCCCTTCTTTCTCCGTTCTACCAAATGTCATTCAACTTTTCGTTTTTTTCTTGCATCATTCCCCACCTTCTTTTCGCATCTCCGGTGATTTTTTCCGGCCTCTTGGAAAAGGATTTTACGGTAATCAGAAGATGCATTAAGCTAATCTTAAGATTGAGTTGTGTTTCCGCTGATGACATTCAGACACCATTGTCAATCGTCATTTTCGTGAATGCAGCAGATCGATCGTGAACATTTCTACTGATATTTTACATCCATTGAACAAAAGCCTTGTTTCTTGCAGATCTTTTTCCTTCACCCGAAGCCGGTACGTTATTCCCTACGCAAGAACAAGTTAATTTAGAAATTCTTTCATCCCATACTTGGCCCGATACATGGTTCAGCAATCAAAAGCTGTTAGAGGGTTGAAAGGATTCTTGACAATTTTCTAATGGTTCCACGATGTCACAGCTATTTTTCGAGTTATCTTTTCAAATTCCCCTAACATTTATCTAGCCCATGGTAACCTGACACTTTTTAGTCCAAGTATTACTTCATTGTTTGGCACTTCATATACTTTATTTTATTTGCATTATATAAGAATCCTGATTTATTGATGCTATAAAGTTGGAGAAACGCTATCCGATTTTTAGGTCACGGTGAGATGTCCTGTATTTTTTGAATCTTTTTTATTCCCGTCTCATTTGTCTAGCTTGAGTTAACCGGACACTTCATTGGCCTATGTATTATTTCATTGTGCGCACGTTATACATATTTTTTCATCGGTATTATGTGAAGAAATTAATTTATTGCTGAAAATTCTTGAACACGAATAAAGTCATTTTTCTTCTTCTATGCAATTTTGATTTTCGGAAGGCCTTCGGCTCAGTGAACCATACGTACCTTTTGCACAAGCTAAGAATGTGTGGCATCACAAGCTAAGTTCATCGATGATTAGACAGCTTCTTAACCAATCGCACTAACAATGTTAGAATTGCGCGGGTGTGCTCGGAGGAATCAGTGATACACAGTGGAGTGCCTCAAGGCTCAGTGCTTCGTCCACTTTTTTCCGTTCAATAAGCGAAATGAATATACAATAAGTAAGAAAAAATTTTCAATGTCTAATAGAAATAAAAGTTCATTTAAATTATGTCGAAATTTACGAATGGCAAGGATGCAAGAAACAAATGGTGAACAGAAATGGAAGTTAATTATGGAAAAAGTGGTGCGAAATGTAATGAAGTTGTCATAAAAATTGATAAATAAATTATATGTGCATAAATTCATGTTTTCACGGAAAGGTTGGTTAAGAAGATTGAAAAGGGAACATAAATCCATCGGAATAAGAAAATCTAAGAAATTTTGGGGAATGAGAGAGGGTGTGGCTAATAGCAGGGAGTAAGCAGTAGGGTGCTGTGCTCAGAAGAATTGTCGACGAATCGAACCAAAATTTGTTTAAAAGCCGGATTTTCGTTATCTGCAGGAGAATGAATCGCATACGGAACAAATCTCGGGCGGATAGATTTCGAGCCAATTACAGTGATGGTTCGTCATTCGAAGACACTGGAATATAATGAAAGAGTTTCTTATTACCAGCACGGTGAGAGGTCATCAAAGTAAAATAGTATATCATTTATGAAATGAGAATGTACATTACAAAACAATGTTTTTTTATTTTTTACGTTTTTTCATTTTTTACGTAGATTTTCAATATTTTTTCACGTTAAGATAAAAAATGAGACATTTCTAGGCCTCATGAAAAATAAAAGACATTTATATACATAATGGTGTATAGAAAATGTTATCGAAGGCAATGTTGAGATTAATTAGTGTATAAGCATTTCTAGGGTCCGGTAACCTGACACTTGAATGGCCAGTTATCCAGAGAATACTATCTGACCTCATGATATACTAATATATACAGATATATAAGCAGATAACGGTTAGGGATATTGTCATATGGTAAAATGATTATAAAACGCACGGTTACGATGAAGATGCGTAGCACCTTATCTAGGGTCCGGTAACCTGACACTTGAATGACCACTTATCCAGAGAATACCATAAGACATCATGATATGATAATATATGGAGAAAGATGTGGAATTAGAAACCTGGAATCCCATGAGAGTATAGAATATCTAGAGAAGAGTTTATCTTGAGGATTTGGGATAGTGAGTGAACGGTAAGAGTTTCTACAAGCGTTTTAGATTTTCCTGTTTATGTGAACATACGGAAATGTAGAGGAAGAGAATTCCAAAGTTGTGCATATCTAATTGAAAAGAAGGTACGTCTAACAAGGTTATACTTGTATGCCAACTGTTATATAGGGTTCGTACAACCAACCACGATGTTCAGGCACGGAATCACAAAGTAATTCTTGGTCGAGCATTCGAGTCGCTTATGGATGACCAAAGTAATGTGTTGTGGTGTGTAATGGATGGGGATGTGAGCAACACATTACTTAAGTTAGTCTAACTTTAGCGCGAGACCAAGGGATACTCAACAGCCTTGTTCGATTGTTCAGATCATATCAAATATAATCGCGTAAGCGCATGCCAAACTGAAGCTTAACTCGTTGCTGGGTAATGATTCTGAAGAAAAGAAGCAGATTCAGACGAATTCTGCGTAGCCATAGTGGTTCGACACTCAGCAAATTACACCTTTCCAAGATAAGGCAAAGGGTTAGGATTGCCCAAAGTTATTTTGGTGAAAGTTCGTTAAATAATAATAATAATAATATATATTCTTGGACATCCAAGGCATGTAATACATGATCAGTTCATCAAAATTAGAACATCAAAAGAAAATTTAACGGTGCAAAAGACGGAAGTGAGCTTCATTTTTAAACATTTTTCCCGTTCAATAATGGGAATGAATATGCAGTAAGTAAGAAAAAATCTGAATGTTTAATAACAGTAAGGTTTCATTTAAATTTCGTCAGAATTTAAGAATTGCAAGGATGGGAAAATCATGGAGAACATAAATGGAAGGTAATTATGGAAAAAGTGGATTCAATTGCAATAAATTGTCATAAAAATATTGATAAATAAATCATATATTGAAGTCTCTCTAAGAGAAAAGAATCACGCCTCCCCATGCGGGAATATATGATATTACAATAATCAAGAATTGGCAGGACCTTCATTTCATATAGTGCAATTTTACTTTCACGTATGAGGAATTTATGGTTAATTAAACCAAAGTTTTGTCGTGCTATCGTGAGGAGATGTCTTGCTTGCTCATTAAAGTTCAGAGAAGAGGAATACTCAAATCCGAGGTCCCTAACTTCTGCAGAAGGAGTTATGGTTGAGCCATTCAATGTAAGTGTGTTGCAGGGGATTAAGCAGCGTAATCCCATATAGTGTGTCTTAGGAGCCGAAAATTCGAATCCCTATTGTGCGCCCCAGCTTGATAGAGATGCAAGATCAGTGTTAAGGGATAACAGAGTTTGTGGCATTTCATTAGGTGGGAATGATGAGACGACTTTTATGTCATCAGCGAAGATAAAGAGTTTAGAGTGGTTCACAACACTTTGCAGATCATTAACATAGATGAGAAAAAGAAGGGGGCCTAGAACGCTGCTCCGAATTACGTCACTTGGAATCGGCTGATTAGGTGAAGTAACACCGTTAACGTTATCTGAAAAGGTGCGATCAGACAGAAAAGAATGAAACCAGCTTAATAAAGGCCCATGATTACCTAAATATAATAACTTCAAAAGGAGTAGCGTATTTGGAACCCTATCTAAAGCCTTGCTTATGTCTAGGAATACAATAATCACTGATAATCCTTGGTCTAGTGAACTGGTTATTTGATCTGAATATTCTAACTGACAGGTTGCACAAGATATTTGGTTTACGAAACCATGTTGGACTGGGGAGAACGCATCTGGGCCAAGGTAGTCCAACAAAGATTTCTTAATTAACTCTTCAAATAACCTAGAGAGAATAGGAGTGTTATTAATAGGGCGATAATTCGTAATGAGGTTCGAATTACCAGATTTTAAACGAGGGATAATAATCGAGTGTTTCCAATGAGTTGGAAAGATTGTGTACACATTGATAACCTGATCATGTTTTGCATGCCATGGTTTACCAATAATATAGTATTATTAATATTATTATTTTTGTAAACGACCTGGCAGCCTACTTTAAATCACGTCGCTTTCTTTTTGTGAATGATGTTTAGATCCTATGAACTGATACGCTTATCTCGGATTTAAAAAAGTTATCGAATGACGAAGACATGGGACTCGCCACTAAAGTTATGGAAGAGCTGCGTTCTGGCGACTAATTTGGCAACAACAAGTTGGCGAAGGAACCATCAAAATAGCTCCTGCTCTGAAAGTGAAGGATCTCTGCCCTACTATCACAGGAGATTTCAAGTGGTCTACATAATGTGCCAAAGCAGTAAACGTGGTTCGCAGAAATTGTTCAGACTGCGATCAGCGTTTTCATGCCGAAAACCTTCGATACAAGGTAATCGTGCGGCATTACTTTGAATACTGTGTTCAATCCTTGGCACTTTTTACTCAACAATCATGCGCCTCAAAGTATAGATACTTTTACTTATCTCAGTAGGTGTATCAATAATTCTGCATGGTTAGAGGACAAGGCCTCGTCACGCATACCCGTCGCCAAATTGTTATGTTTTAACAGTCACGGGAAAAACTCTAGATTCGCAAACAGACTGTTTCAGACGGAATCACGAGTGATTTGAATGGAAGTTTATTGCTGAAGTACAAGAGCACCAATGGCAAGCTGAATGAGGGAAATGAGGTTTTATGTAAACTCTAAACTATTACATAATGTACATTCGGAGGTTACCCTCCTAACACATTTCTAATGCAGCTGTAGCATTCCACAGCTTAGGTCAACTTCGGTGTCGGAAAGGACTGCCTTTGTTACTTAAGTGCCTAGTTTACATATCTGTTATGATGGCTGTATTGCCGATGTTGCAGCAAAGACAGTCCATGCGTTCTATCAATCTATGCGTTCATCTTAACCCAACAGTCAGGAAAACAAAACAAGGCCGGAATGTAACGTTGATCGGGAGTCCAAGTTCCAAGCGCCCAGTGTTTTTGCGTTTGACCGTGGACATGGTTTCTATTTATATGGCAATAACAGCGTGAACGCGTGAAAGTACACCATAATCGTGGGAAAGCGCATAGTGGGAACGATGGAAGTTGGTTATCATGGGCAGGTAAGACAATTTGAATTTAGTGACGATTGGGATTTGTTGCCAAGGTACAACATGGCTTACCTAGCAACAATTTCTCTCCGTTGAGACGTTAGTGGATACGATTGAGAGATATAGCGCATTACTCTTCTGGAATCAGAGTAGGACGGCAGAAATGGAAAGTAGTTATAGAGTTTCGATATAACAATAATGTATATATAGTTAATTTTGTTCATAGGTATAATGTAGATTCACGACGTTCTCTTTGGGTGAAGAAAAAGAAAACTACTACTGATGCTAATCGACGCAACGACATTGTGTCGATTTTCTCATCGGTATAAACAATATCAGCGTATTGTGCGTTACAGCGCACAATATCGGATAATTCATCAACTTGATCATATTTCGATGCGCGATCAAAGCGCTTGATCCAGACTGGGCTAGACGTGGTCAACCAGGTTGGTAACGAAGAACCTGTTGTTGATAGTCAAGCAAAGTTAAGCATGTGTTTCTGTAGCGTGCAATATGTCGCATTGCATTAGAGAGATTAAAGTTAAGGGAGCGCATCCAGTAATCCCACTGGTATAAGGATAAGTTGTTTGTGCGGAGATGTAAGGAGACAGTCTTCCACAACTTTCCCTTGACCATTAGTTTGGGGGTTGTGTGTCGTAGTATGACATGAAAGCACAAGCCTGATCCAGGCAAAGTCCCGCACAGTCAGAAACTGCACGTGGGCGAAGATACTGTCTTTTATTCTTCAACATATCCCTCTAGACCGGGGCAACCTGACAGTATCGTGTGCCGTAGTATGACTCATGGTGGTTCATTTATTGAGCAAAAATTTCTTAACGTCTGCTGAAATGAACGATTAATCCCAATCAGAATGAATATTTGCGGTGGTGCCGAAAATTGAAAACACTTGGGATAGGTAATCTATCACAAATGACCTTTCCAAAGCCGGTGCAGCACATCTTACTGGATAGCCTTCCCGCGATCAGATATCGCAACGGTTATTAACTTCTCAAAATATGTCTCGAAACCGTTCCCCAGGGAGTCTTGCACTAAGCATCTTCTTCGACTTTTTGATTAAGGTGGCTAACTGCATGGAAAAATGATGATATTACATTTAATTTCGTATCTCAAAAAATAATCAGGGTAATTATTCGAAATTTGGTGTGCTGTTTGTTTATAGAAAGATGTATTACTTTTTGAAATTTTATGTGATTTTCTTTGAAAACAAAGGTTTTGTAAGTATTTGATTTAAAAGATTTTTCGATAAAAATATTTTACTCATCATAATGTGGGCAACGAAGGAGGTTTAGAAAAAATTCAATTGTTTTAACATGATTTTGAGAGTGTATAGGTTGCACTAATATGCAAAAGAAAAAGAAAGAAAATCATTCTCGTGAAGGTTTGCGTAAAAAGCCATTTACAACCAACACAGATCAAAATCTCAGAGAGAGACACCGTTCAAAATACCTTTATTGCACTCCTTGGCTTATTTTAATGCTTATTCTAATCTTTTTATCTCAAATTTTACAACAAAAATTTGCGCAAGCAAAATGAACACCGCGAATCTGCGACATATCGTCCTGTGCAAACTGAACCTGCACCTGAACCTGAGCACCGCGACTGAAATTCAACATTTAAAAATAATAGGTTCGAAATTTGAAGCCGAAGCTGTAGGCTGATAAGAACGCGTTTGCGCATGAAACATGATATCCTTTTTCGCGTCAATTGTGCTTTTCTTAATGAAAGTTTTCACGTGGAAAATAGGTTACGTTCAAGGCCGTTTCTTGACCTTTTAATATGGCGGGTGTTTTGTAGCGAAACTGCCCGTAATTATGGGTTGAAAGTTTTGCCGACCATCTGGCGACTTAGGAAAAAATTCCTCTAAACCAGTCCTTCAAAACTCCCTTATTTTCATAGAAATAAGTATTTTTAGACAAAGTAAGTTATGGCAACGGATAAAATAAAACATCAATGTATCATTTTCTGAAAGAAATCGAAGCACATATTTTGAAGAAAATACCATGCCGTTAGCCACCTTAACCTTGTACGTTCTTAAGTTGAATAAAAAGGAAAGCTTGGTATGATGTAGTGAAGGCCGCATGGAAGCAGTTGTGTTGATGTCACTATACCAGTTCAGGAAAATTAATTGAAAGCATGTTATTTTGAAGTTGTGGGCGCCTCCTTCTAGTTTGTTCTTGCTTACCTTTCTATAGAATCCCCTACTATTTAGGTCCCACCTTTCACCATCTTTTAGGAGTTTATTTTTTCATGATTGTATGGAAATTAAGCATTCGATGCATACTGTCGGTGTAATGCTCTCTTTACTGATGGGCTATTAGTAGGTCGGTGGGCTATTAGTCGGTCGTTTTCGGTGATTACTCCACAGATGTTTCGCATTCTTTATTCCACATATGTGAGACAGGTTTTGGAATATGGTTTGCCAGCCACATATCCTCAAACTAAGGGAGAACGTGACCAGTTGGAAAAATTGCAAAGGCGGGCGACGAAACGAGTACAAGGATTGAAATCAATTCCTTATGTGGAGAGAGTTCAACGCCTCAACCTCATGTCGCTCAGTATTCGGCGTGCGCGCTACGACCTGCTGCTAACTCGTCGCATATTCCTGCGCGCTTATGGTGACGAAATGCGCGAGTTTTTCCCTCTCGTGACGGACTCAAGAACCCGTGGCCATGCTCTAAAGCTTCAAAAGCGAAGGACACTACGCCTACCACAGGGATTCACGCTCTCAACAAGAATTGGTAACTTGTGGAATGCGCTTCCGGAAGAGGTTATCTCAGCGAGCTCTGAAAACCAATTCAAGCAACTTTTGGATAAGGTGTTGCCTGTAATAACGGCGAAGCTGAACAACGCTGGACAGGATTTCTTCAAATGAGGTTCTCCTGGACTATGTTGCTGATATAAAGAGATGCGGCTTACAAGGGCTTGACCCCCTGTCGTCTATCAAGAAGAAGAAGAAGATGATGGCGCTAGCTCGTTTGTGATTTTTAGGACACGTTTCATGAACGCCGCTTCGCATGCCGCACCTTATTTTTTAGAACCTGGTACAGAATGGGAGAAACTACCAGTTTGCCAGTTCATGGCGTAGCGCGCTGGTATTAATAAGCTCGCTGTAGTTCTGGGATCAATGGGACATATTCGTTTGAATGGGTGGAGTCCCATCTCATCGTTCGTTGGAAACCTTACGCGATATGGTTTTAAACCTAACTTAAAGGGGCCAATACTATTATGCGTATCGCAATTTATATCTTATGTCGTTGTATCACATTTCCTCTCAATATTACTATCGTTTCGGCGTATGCTCCAACGTTATCTACCGACCAAAATCCAAAAGACGATTTTTATAACCTGCTTCAACCTGTCGTCGATATAGTACATGGAAACATAATGTTGGTTGTAGTCGTCGATTGAAATGCACATACTGAAACAGCCGATGCTGCAACAAATTAATTTTGGGCAGATCCGACTCTGGGCATCGCCGCGAGAACTACGATCGATTAATCAAGTTTAGGACCTACAATCATGTGTTTGTGTTTGCAACACTAAATCCCAGTACTCTACGGATGTGCAATCGTGCAGTACTTTGTGCTGTGCGGCTTACACCGTGTTAAATTGATTGCCCAGAGGTAGTGAGCTGCATGCTGAAACACGCTGGAGTCTGACTACCATTTCCTGTTCTTTTTTCTTCCTCATATCTGTCTAGGCCTGGGCAACCTGAAATTATCTTAGCCCACGTGCAGTCTGTGACTGTGCGGCACTTTACCTGGATCAGCCTTGTGCTTTGATACCATCATACCACAGTACTCCACGAAACACTTAGTAACTTGGTACTCAAATGATGGAAGAACAGCGAATCTGATCGATTGCATCCTAAGTAGCGCCTGCTAAACGTCATCGGTGCTGGACTTTAAATCCTATCGTGTGACCGAAACAAGAATTGAAGCTGGGACTGATCATACACTCGTTCGCGCAAAGATCCGACTTTGCATACTAAACTGTCAAAAAAAACCCACTAGGAAGCGTTTAAACTTGGCAGCTATAAGAAACCCGGACCAACGTAAGAAGCCCATAGAAGATAATACTAAGCAGTTAGATGGGGGTGATACCTCAGTTATGGTATGATGGTGTAAAAGCACAAGCCTGATCCAAGAAAAGTGCCGCACAGTTGGAGACTGCACGTGGGCCGAGATACGGTCAAATTGCCCAGGCCTAGACAGATATGACAAAAAATAAGAAATGAAATAGAAAACCAGGTGTAGAGAGATATGAGACTGAAAATATAAATGCCCCAGTTGAACAAAAGTGGTCCAAATTGAAAATCGCTACTTAGGCTGCCGCATTAGAAAACTTAAGTACCGTTTCTCGCCACCGGCAATACTGGATCTCCCAGAATACCATTGATCTATCTACCCAACCAAGTGATGTTTTAATTCTTGATGCTTCTGATTACCGTCTCCCACGGAGAGCGGCCAGACGATCCACCCCTAAGGATCGTCTGAGATATTGGGCGGAAACCGAATCTAAAATGGAAGCTGCAGCGTACATTAGAGACTTTGGAAAACTGTTTCGTCTGATTCGTACCGCATCTGGAAATTGTTGTTTTAGCACGAACCTCAGAGCTTCGTCAGCTGCCAATACAGAACAAAACTGCAGTTACCCAGTAAACTACCACCCTTCCCCATCTTTTAGGATTTTACTCTTTCATGGTTGTGTGGCAGTTAAGCATTCGGTACGCGGTACCGGTGTAATGCTGTCTGTGATGATGATGATGATGATGAGTAAACTACTATTTTCCATTAGAGTACGATATTTCAAGTGTCTTGTGACGAATGAAGAACAGTAGATCTCAAAGCCTATGCTGACTTGTTATTTTCTCCACTGCACATTTTTCGTTCTATTTGAGAGACGGAAGTTTTTGTTTCAGACGGGTATACCAATTATACTAACCTTACATAAAGGTGGAAATAAATCTGTGTGCTCCAACTACCGTGGAATATGCCTCATCCATACCGCAGCTAAACTGTTTGCGACGTTACTGCTAAATCAGTTTTCCACCGAATTAAATTTGTGCACTAGGTGGGTTTATCCCCTGGATGGGATGTGTAGACCAAACATTCACCTTACGCAGGATTCTGAAGCACCGTGCACAATATCAACAGCAAACGATAGCATATTTTATCAATTTCTGCGCTGCCTTTTATTTTGTTGACCGTGGTTGTTTACCAGGCATAATCCTATCTGATGGGGTCTCCTTGAAGCTCATTAGCCAAATTAGAGCCCATTTCAACTCTACGAGGACACGGGTTCGCTTCTACGTGAAGAATCTCGCGAATTCATATTGCACACAGAAGTCAGGCAAGGTTGTCCGTTATTGCCAGTTCTGTCCAACTATGTTGTCGACTGGATTATGAACCAATCATTAACAGACTATAAAGGGGTTCCTGTTTCAACAGATCTCTGATCTGGACTACGCTGATATGGTTGTTTTTGGCGAAAATACCGCATTAGCAGCTCTGTTGCAAAAGTCGGCCTCGAGATACACTCAGCAAAAACCAAGTCGTTTTTAATACCGTTTACACCAGGTTTCCAGCAACGGAACGTCCAGGGCTGTCCGATCGAGTATCTTCCAATCTTCCAATACCTTGGTTCCAGTGTGTTAGGTGTATTTAACTACTACAGTGAAGTGAGCTAAAAGGTTTATTATGCGTTTTGCAGCTGAATGGCACTCCGTGGCACGGGCCCGGGATGAAACCCGAGGCTAACTACGTGTTTATCAAGCAGCGATTCGTCATGTACTGCTTTAGTAATGTGAGACGTGGTCGCAGAATTCAGGGTGTGTGATTTTTATAAGTGTTCAACCATTGTGCATTAAGATTATTTTCGGCGTCCGGTTTACTGGCCGAGTATATAACGCTGTCGTTCGGGCGCGATGTAACGAAATACGACGAATTTCCGTTCACATCCAATGGCGAAGACTGCGCTGGTTTGACAACTTCCTTTGAAACGCAGCGTAGCGCTCATGAAAGGTGTCCTCGACCCCAGACCCCCTTTTACATGGCGTCGGCGACAAGGCGGTCAAGTGAAAACCTGGCTGTCAACCGTGAAGGAAAATGTAGATGCCATGACACTGCGTACCGTCTATGACGCTGTATCAATCTATGCGTTGTTCTTACCCAAAACTCAGAAAAACATAACACAACCGGAATGGAACGTTGATCAGGAGTCTGAGTTCTAAGTGCCCAGTGTGTGCATTTGACCGTTGACATGGTTTGTATTTATATGGCAACACCAGAGTGAACGTGTGACGGTACAGAATAATCACGGGAAAGTGCACGGATGTGCAATCGTGCAGCATTTCTGTGCTGTGCAGCTAACATCGTGCTAAATTGATTGGCCAACGGTATTGAGCTGCATGCTAAAACGCGCTGGAGTCTCACTACCATTTATATTCCCCTCCATCATATCTGTCTAGACCTAGGCAACCTGACAGTAACCTAGCCCACGTGCAGTCTCTAAATGTGCGGCACTTTGTCTGGATCTGGCTTGTGCTTTCATGTGTGTGTGTGTGCTTTCATACCATCATACCATACCATGACGTTCGAATATAGGAACGCAACTGAATTACGATCTCGCTTCCTATCGACGCGCATGGACTGGCGTAATTGGAGACATCACTCAAGCCAGCAGAGCCATCCGAACAAAAGTAAAAATAAAGCATCATATGGAACAAACAAAGTCACAAAATTCCCTGGCGTGAAACTACAAAACAAGCTGCTTTTCCCGCATTCTGATTGACTGTTTTCTTTTTACGCGTCTGCTTTTCCTGCTTTATATTACTTGGCACTTTGACTGGCTCTGAACTTGTGCTCTCTGATGATTATGATGATGATCCAAGTTTCCCTATCTTTTTATGATGATAGTTATGTACTCGGTATTTGCTACAGATGCACGACTGTCCATGATGATAATAATGCTCACATCTCTCTTTGTGTGCACTACACTTCTTTGTTCAATTATCAGCGCCTTGATTATTTGACCCGGAGTCACTTTGTGATTCTGATTTGAACATCGTGGTTCGCTGTACGCAGCCCATATAACTCCACTGTTTCAAGACGCTAAATCTAATTTTGCCGTCTCCATTTGATGACGACAAACAGCCGAAAACCAGCTGTGGAGTGTAAGTGGTGGAGTTGGAGCACAACAATGCTTGAGTTTAAGTTTATATTCTCGTATGTTGCTAATAATTATTTTTGAACCCGGTACTTCTTGCTCACCTTATATTTTTGCATCACTGTTACTAATCGAGCTTTATATATTTCATTCGTGTTGCAGCGAAACTTACTGGATTCTGTTTATATATTCCAATGTTTTTGTGACAACTTTCTTTGTTAATTCTACAACCATGACTAATCGTGAAGGTTCTGATGTTCTCTGCTTCCGAGGTGAGTCCCATTTGGTATGCATAGTTAATACATTTTTATAATCAGTTTTAACCCCACTGCATAAAATATATAGTGATTCGCGTAAAACGTTCACGCCTAACAAACCTATACATCTATTTACGGATATGTAGTGTAAACATTCTATTTTACCACACAATCAGAAGCATCGCGGGTTCGTATGAAGGAACAGGGTTAGCTTTACCATTCTCATTCAACAGCGCTACACTGCCCCAGTTTTCAATGTTACGAGAAAATCTTATTACCTGTCCACAGATTATTGGTCGTAGTTTTTAATTGGTTGAATAATGCTACGCCATCAAGTGGTTAATAAACCGTGGTACATCACACGATAGTTTTTATTATATATTATTCGATCACGAGCCTTGTTCTGGGCAAGGCGCTGCACTGTCTTGGACTGCACCTGATCTGATATTCTTACAGTACTTCTGTGCTGTGTGGCTAACACCGTGCTAAATTGATTGGCCAAGGGTAGTGAGCTACATGCTGAAACACACTGGAGTCTCACTACCATATTTATTCTCTATTTCTCGTATCTGTCTAGGCCTGGACAACCTGACAGTAGTATCGCCCACGTGTAATCTCTGACTGTGCGGCACTTTGCCTGGATCAGGCTTGTGCTTTTATACCATACCGTCACTACCTATGGCAAATTTGTTTTAGCAAGGTGTTACCTGCGCGGTATAAAAGCGCTGCACGATTGCACATCCGTGTAACGGCACATCCTCACATGATAGTGGTGATCACAAATAAGCTCTTTTGGTGACGCAGCTCCATTTTCGCATCAAGTTTTTCAGATAATTCTTTGAACACATTTGCACATCAACCTAGTTCATTTACATCTGACTTCTTTCACAGCCCCTTTTATTTTCGTATTTTGAGGCCATGGGCTGTTTGAGTAGCCACGCTAAACTGCTCCCCACTAGTAACGAAATAGCATGATAGTTCGTGTTAAAGTGTGGTGTGAAAGAAAAGGCCTGATCCAGGCAAAGTGCCGCACAGTCAGAGGACTGCACGTGGTCTAAGATACTGTCAGGTTGCCCAGGCCTAGACAGATAAGCGAAATACAGATGGTAGTGAGACTCCAGCGTGTTTCAGCATGCAGCTCACTGCCGGTGGCCAATCATTTTAGCACGGTGTTAGCCGCACAGCACAAGGTATTGCACGATTGCACATCCATGTTTAGGTATTGAGATTTCATTTCGCATTTCAAAAGCAAATGTACGGTTTCGTAACTTCGGTTATTTGTGGCATTAGCGAGAGTTTTCTCTAAAACTCAATGGCAACGTTTCTAGGGCAACACTTCCCGTGGTTTTTGCACGTATGTTATACTATGACACTGTGAAAATAAGAATTAAAACGTCTACATGACCTCGACATTCGCGGTCTTCGCACCATCAAAAGCCTAACACAACTACCTGGAATGAATTTTTGTTAACGACTCAGATTTTGGGGAAAATAAGTTAAAATGCGTAAATTTCGCTATTTCACTCATCTATAACGAATCGAAAATCATCAGATTCATTTTTCAATCAGAATTTAGAATTGCCTCGTTTTAAAGGCGGTCAGACTGTCACTGGCACAAGCACATGAAGAACTTGACAATCCGACTGGCTATAGTTAGAGCAACTCGTCTCCCTGAATGATCGGCATGATCAGTCTTCCTAATGACTGATCGCCGTCAGCGTTGTTGCTCGAAATCGCGTAGAGTGGTGGCCTCTGGCTATCGGTATCTTCTTGATGTCTAGCTCTGTGATAAGTTAGTTAGTTTTGGTGAAGAAAGCAAAAGCCGTAAGGAAGCTGTCATGCTGACGCCGCTGTACTCGTTCACAAAACATGGTTGAATGCGTTTTGGTTTCGGATTGTAAGCACCTCATTCCAATTCTGTCTGTGAGTAAGATTCTTGGACAGCCTGACAGTATCTTTTCCCACTCACAGTCGTTGGTTCTGCGGCACTTTGTCGGGATCCAGGCTTGTGAATTCATTCCATTCAGTCAGTGTTTAAGTCTCATCCTTTTCCATTTTGTTTGGAATTTTTACCATGTCATATTTGTATGGCAGTTCGCTACTCGGTACTTGTTCATGGGGATTATGATGTTGCTGACTTCTCTAGGTCACATGTATCGTTAGCCTATATTAATGAGATATCGTTGGTGTCATTCTATTTTATACATTCTTTTGACCTGGGAGATCTGACCGTGTCTCACATCATGCAAATTCTTCAACCGTGCCGCACTTTGTCTGCTCCGATTTTGTCCATGTTTTTATAGCTTTCATTTACATTTTATGGAAAAAATAAACGGCGTCAATAAACATAATTTAATTCTGCATCACATTATAAATTTGTATATGGAGGTACTCTGTATCTGTCCGTTCTACGTGGAGATACTCCGGGATTTTCGTATATCACCCCGTGCTGCTCGTACGGAGGTCGTTGCGTTGAAATTTTCCGCAACGCTGGTCGATCCTCCTTTCTATCCTGTCCGGATTTTTTGTGCGTTCTGATTTCTCCCGTGGCGTTGCCGATCATGTTGTGTTCGTCTCTTGGACTGTTTGGCGCTCGTTCGTCATTTGTGTGGGTGGATGAGAATGAATAGGCTGACACAGATTTTTCCACCGTTTCATTTTCATCCTGGGACATGGTGTGATGTTCCTTCGAATTCGTGGTGGCGATCGCTGGTGCAACAGCTATCGCAGCCGCGGTCACTGCAGCAGCCGAAGTGGCTCCGATTTCCACCATTTGTGTCTCTGACCCATCGTCCATGCCAACCAACACTGATCGAATTTTCTTGCCGCCCCGTTTTTTCCGGTCTTCAAAGTAATTGACTACGCGGCGCTGTGGATAGGCAAAGTACATGTATTAGTTGTTCCCCTCGCCTCGGAACGATTAGTAATTAAACTCTAAGATCGCATATTGAGCAATCACTCCGCCCATGATTTTTCTGATGGGCGACTGCGTTCCCTAGAACTGATGGATTTTCGCGGACATAAGATTAACGCTTCAGAGCACATTATTTTTCTCTCGTTTTGTAATATTATATTGGTAATGACTGGCTTCCTCCTAATGGTATGGTATGAGAGCACAAGCTTGATCCAGGCAAGGTGCCGCACAGTCAGAGACTGCACGTAGACTGAGATACTGTCAAGTTGCCCAGGCCTAGATGCGCCTAAACCACATTACCGCTCCAATCATGCCTAATTTCTTCATTTGATATGGTATATTATGACAATATTATATCATAAGCCTGATTGCAGGTAAACTGTTGCGCACACCGCGCCAGGGGAGAACTAATGTCCGGTTGTCCATGCCTAGACAGATATAAGAAAAGAATGTAAGATGGCAGTGAGACTCCATTTTTTATCCGCTATCTGTGGCAGATCAATTCAGCACGGTGCTACCTACGCAGTAAAACAGTACTGCACGATTACACGTCCCTTTCCCCACACCGACAACCAGTCAGCGTAATCGAACTCGTGACCATAGCGCGAAATTGCACAGTTCGGTCACTTTTTAACATTGACTTGCCTCCATCATGCTGTTGAGAGATTCTGAAAATCCATCCTTGTGTCCCTTCGGTCGGATGTGCAATCGTACAGTATTTCTGTTCTGTGCGGCTAACACCTTGCTAAATTGATTGGCCATATCTGTTTAAGCCTGAGCAACCAAATAGTATCTTAGCCCATGTGCAATCTGATTGTTCGGCACTTTGCCTGGATCAGGCTTGTGTGCTTTCATACCATACCATTGGGTTAGATCATGGATTTCGTAGCATTGCATTTCTTCAATGCTTTGTGCAGTACTTCTGTGATATACAGCCAATACCGTGCGGAATTGATTGCCACTGGTAGTGAGCTGCATGCGGAAACGCACTGCCGTTTCTATTAACATTTTTCATATCTGTCAAGTCATGGGCAACCTGGCAGTATCTTAGCCCACTTGCAGTCAATGACTGGGGGGTACGTAACACGTGCATTCTCTGACTGTGCGGCAGTTTGCCTGGATCAGGTTTGTGATTTCAAACATACATACATACGTTTAACCCGTTTATTGCAGTAAGCCTTTTCTAAACCGTGCACGGATGTGCAATCGTCCAGCATTTCTGTGCTGTACGGCTAACATCGTGTAAATTGATTGGCCAACGGTAGTGAGCTGCTTGCGAGTACACGCTGGAGTCTCACTACCATTTCTATTTCTATTTACCCCCTCATATCTGTCTAGGCATGGGCAACCAGACAGTATCTTAGCCCACGTGCAGTCTCTGACTGTGCGGCACTTTGCCTGGATCAGGCTTGTGCTTTCATACATACAAACCGTGCGAGTGATTGTTATGTTGATTTTGCGAGTTCAACTCATTCCAATGTCGATATCGCAATTCATGACTTTGTATCGATTTTTAACGAAACAAAATGTTTTCAAACCTTTTCTGTGTCTCGAGTTTTATGCGTGTTTTAACATTTCAAGATCTCCCTCATACCAAGGCATATGCTTATAGTACGATAGTGTAGTTCAAACCTATTTTCAGCCTGTTGTGTTGCTGGTGATGTTGCTCGTCTTTATCGTTGCAATCCACCAGTTTAACGACAGATTTAGCTTTGGTGGGATGCAGTCTCGTTTCTGGAATCTACTACATGCCTCACCTGTTTAACTATTCGCAAATATTCATGTTTGAGATATCTAAATAGCGCAATGACCATCGCGTTATTATTGGTTGAAACACAAAAATTTCATTAGTAAAACTCACGTTCAACACTGTAAGTATCGCGTGATAAATCAGCGGGATTGGAAAAAACAGCGTCATCCACACCGCCACGACCGCGGCCAAATCTCCACCCGGCGAACGGAGTGATGTGCGCAAGATTGTCATACACAACAACCCATTGTACACGGCCGTTTCCGTAGCCATCGCCCTGGTTACCGCCAGATCTTGTCTCGTAATCCGAGCAGCAATCCAACCGAGGAAAAACCCGATTGTGATGAGCGAAAGCAGACACACAATCAAGTAGGCGCTCACTTCGCGGAACGCATAGTGGTTTATGTAGACACCCAAAGTGACGAGCAGGATGCCGGACAGCAGTAGTAGTGGCCTGGTGACCCAAGTGAGAATGGCGCTTGCGGTGGTCGGATAGTATGCGCGTATGATTGTGCCCAAGATTTGGCCGACTGTCGTTGTGCTCAACCATCCAATGGTTTTTCCTATGTGAATTCGGCGCTTGTAGTAGTACCAGCCCACCGTGGCCATCCAGGCAGGACAAATCGCTGTGGAAAGTAAGGTTATTTTCACATCGTGATGAGTTGTATGTATGAATTCACAAGTCTGAATCAGTCAAGGTGCCGCACAGTTATAAACTGCACGTAGGCTAAGATACTGTCCGGTTGCCCTGGCCTAGAATGATATGGTAAATGATAATAGAAATAGCTGTGGGGGACTTCAATGTGTCTCTGCATGCGGCTCACTATCGGTGGGCAATCAATTTAGCACTCTACCCTAGTGAGTTGAGATGAAGCTGTCGTATTTTCATATTTTTCAGCGTACCGCGATCGCTGATTGGGTGCAGTGCACCCATCATCAATCGTTAAATGCAGAACCATTGTTGTTAATCAATCAATAGATGAAGTTAAAGTTCAAACCATGCATACTTTATCTGGCTCCGTACTTGTGCAACGATAGCTAGCACCATCATGGAGTAGATATTTTTCTAATTCCGATAGTGAGCGCCCCTTTATTTGGGTTCTTGTAATTTTGAAGGTTTTTAAACAGCCAATTGCTTTGATTGTAGCCAATCATTTGATTTAGTGTTACACGTCATGTCTATATCATGTTTAAATGAAGCCGAATGCCCGATCCAAGCAAAGTGCCACACAGTCGTAGACTTTACGTGGGGTAAACTTCTGTCAAAGAAAATATGGAATGTAATAAGACACCAGCGTGTTTTCGCTTGAGATTACTTAACGATGGTGAACCAGCTTCTGGCCTGCACGAGTGGCTCCCCCAGTCAGGCGGAACTGCTTCTACCAACAGGAGAAGGGGCGAGGGCGAGTGACTGGCGCCAGAAAGCCAATTATCTTCGGGAAGATGGTGCTCGTTATCCTGGGAGGGCGTTTTATCTAAGGAAAGGAAAACCCTGCTTTTAAACGTCCGTTGCCTTCCGGGATACCCGGTCGCGGGAAAGGCTTCGGGAGAAAACCCTGAGGAAAAATCTGGAGCAGAGTCTCGCAAACGGCTAGTGGGTGCACACCAACTCTTTCTAGCAACTCCCTGCTGCTTTGTAGGTCGCACTTGGTTGTGCAATGGCCAGAGAAGCTAACTCAAACAAACGCTGAGTGGTGCTGCGGACGACGCTTTGTACCCAAATTCCCAAGTATCTTCATTGAAGCCGACTCATCCTCCAGAAGGAGATAGTCGCACAAAAGGAAAGGGAAGTAATCAGCACAGAAGCATTGCACAACTTTGTACGCCTGTTCACATCAAGACTGTACAGATACTAAATGTGGTAAATGTGTCAGTAAAACTGAAGCAAGAACCATCATATTAGTTCCCTTAGTTTCCTGATAAAAACACTGCTTCTCATCACCCGGGCTATACGTGTTGATTGTGTTTTCCGGCCTCGTAAATTTCGTTGTCATACGGATGTCATCCGATCGAATTTTCTTGTTTATCAACTGTTGTAATTGATACTCTGTCCCACGCTCCACTAGCAATCATTCCAATTTAATTCACACAGAAAACGATTTTTTAACATGATTCCGTGTGGCTGATGAATATTCCTGTTTTTGTTCCTTGTATTTTTTGTGTACGTGAAATCTCCCCATTCGTTTTGGACGACTTCTATTTCTTAACCGACCTTAAGGACGATTGAATCCCTTCACCACAATGAGCAATGGTTATTAAATCACTGCGGTTTTGCATAATGCCTGTTCCGTATCAAAACTGTGAGCAACAGTTTTCATTACCCGTACCATATTACATGCAGTACTTCGTGCTGTGCGGCTAACATCGTGCTAAATTGATTGGTCAGAGGCAGTGAGCTGCATGCTGAAACACGCTGGAGTCTCACTACCACATCTATTTTCTTTCTCATATCTGTCTAGGCCTGGGCAAGCTGACAGTATCTTAGCCCACGTGCAGTCTCTGACTGTGCGGCACTTTGCCTGGATCAGGCTTGTGCTTTCATACCATACCATATTACATTCTAATTCTTTGACTATTCAGCTCATTTTTCATCCAAGTCTTCATAATTTAAAACAACTTATGAAAAGAAATTTGAAAACAATCGAGTATAGCAGTTGTTGAGCAGTGTTTCACTTCCGACATCGAAGTTTCGTCAAACCAGCGCATTAGTCAAAACAGAGAACACACACTATTCAACCATTATCTCTAATTGGTCGGCAGCCTATTGAAATCCTAATGGTTGTCACACGTACAAACAAACACAAGATCAATCCGCATATTGTATGTATGAAAGCACAAGCCTGTTCCAAGCAGAATGCCGCGCAGCCAGAGACTGCACGTGGGCTAAGATGCTGTCAGGTTTCCCAGTCCAGGTAAATTGACACTGTGGTCCACGCACGTGGACGCATAAACCTGTGACAAATTTGCATAAAGCGAACAAATTTATAAAAATATTTTTTAAAAAATTGCTGAATTTTACCGCGGCTGATATTTGGCGTCGCTGTGTCGAGTGCCATATTTCGGAGATTTTGGTGCCGTCTATTTTGTTAACAGCATGTGTTCCAGTCTTAATGATTTCAACCGTTCCGTAAAAATGACTTCTCAATCGAGTTCAAACACCGTTTATCAAGTTGCACTTAAATTTTCAAAAACATTTTACTTTCCACGTCTTCGTAATTGGTCACTTACCCAAATTAGCCCAGCTGGTTACCAGGGATATGACACCCGAAAGATGCCGATCTCCGTTCACCAAGTACGTCAGCAAATACGCCAACCCACCTCCTGGAAGCGTTGCTACCGTGAAAAGACCAAATGCCTGGTCATTATCCGTTGAGAAACAGCGGGAGATTCCAATGGCCATCTGCAAATGGAATTTTATTTCATTAATTTAGACTACTGAATTATCTATGAGTAGGAAATGTATAAAAATATTCAATATCCCGTTCGTTACTATATCTACAGCTCATATATTTTACCATGTCAAACGAATCAGACAAATAATTATGTGCTCAGTTTACTTACAGTTCGAATTGGTAAAGTTCTTTGACCATGAATCCGGTAAATTTCAGAGGCGGTTCTCATTCAATCAACACTAGACCTCAATCTTTACGCCATTCCATGACTCAGATACTCGACATTTGATTTACCATTCAACTACTTATTCACATTGTTTAGTGCGATCATTGGATGTTATCTTCGATAGTAGCGACGGTTTGCCTGTATATCTGTTCGCGTTCAAACGCGAAGCATAATCATCATGACATGTCCTTCAACTCTCGGAATGCAGTTGGTCTCACGTTCTTTTGGATGACATTTTGGTTTCGTAGGGTGGGATTTGGGTTTTCGGTTTTGTTGCGCTTGTGAATAAGGGGGCAGAATTGTCTAAATCGGATCGCTCACAATGCTAAGCTCATTCGATTCGTGAGTCAAATGAAGCGTTAACTACTTCGTCGTTTCTAGTTCTCTACAACCACCACCACGGTGTTTAAGCTTTGTTTTAAGTCGAATAATATGCCTGTCGTAAGGTTCAGCTCTTAAGAAAACCACATGGTTTGTGGAATGTTATCCTTTGATGAAGCCCACCCTCTAGTCTGTTCGTGTTGTATTCCACATTCGATGGAGCTCGTTAGCCTGGGAGGGCATTTCATCTAATGGAAGGTAACCCCTTATTTTAAACCTCCGCTGCTTTGCAGGATACCCGATCGCGGGAAAGGCTTCTAGAGAAAAACCTAGAACAGAGCCTGGTAGACTGTTAGTTGGTGCACACCACCGTTTTCTGGCAAATCCCTGCTGCCTTGTAGGTCGCACTTGGTTGTGCAAAGGCTAGAGAAGCTGACTCGAACAAACGCCGACTGGTGCTGGGGACGCCGCTTTATACCCAAATTCCAAAGAATCTTCATTGAAGCCGACTCATCCTCCATGAGGAGATAGTCGCACACAAGTGCAAGTACATTCAATACACTCGACGAGACAACCTGACGACCTCGTTAACCGCAATAAATAATTCTCCAAGGGCACTTACAGTTTTGACGTGGTTTAATCGCTGACTGTGCATCTGTCGGGCTGCATCCAGTCTTGTGTTGTTTCATACATACATTAGGCGTTGCTGTTAACATGGCTAGCAGCATCGTAGTTGGGCGTATCGGATGTACGAATGTGCAGTACTTTGTGGTGTACAGCGAAATTTGTTTACCAAAGGTACTGTGCTGCATGTTAAAACACACTGGAGCCCCATTGTCACTCCCCTCTCAGCATCTGTCTTGTCGTAGGCCGTCATAGCCCACGTGCAATCTATGTACGGATGTGAAATCGTGCAGTATTTCTGTGCTGTGCGGCTAACTGCGGGCTAAATTGATTGGCCACCGGTAGTGAGCTGCATGCTGAAACACGCTGGAGTCAAATTGCCATTTCTATTTGTTTTGTCATATTTGTCTACGCATGGGCAACCTGACAATATCTCAGCCCACGCGGCTAACTGCGGGCTAAATTGATTGGCCACCGGTAGTGAGCTGCATGCTGAAACACGCTGGAGTCAAATTGCCATTTCTATTTGTTTTGTCATATTTGTCTACGCATGGGCAACCTGACAATATCTCAGCCCACGTGCAGTCTCTGACTGCGGCACTTTACTTGGATCATGCTTGTGATGTCGTACATCAGTGTATCGTGTCAGCCATGGTCTGATATTATAATGTGGCATCTTCGGTGCCCAACTGTCATAAATTTGAGTATGAATACCCTCCGTTGAGGGAACACGCCTTTATTACTGGACGTATATTTTTTGAGCTATCATTTTTGAGAGTTTTGGGTTTAGTTAGATCTATGCTTGCCTGAAATCTCTTGTCACATTCATCATCATCATCCAGACAGCATTCCCGTAGCACGTACCAGAATCTTAACTGCCATACAACCATGAAAAAGTCAAATCCTAAAAGATGGGTAAGGGTGGGACTTAACTAGCTACGGATTTGATAGAAGAGTAAGCACCATCAAACTGGGAAGAGGTGTCTACACCTCGAATGGAACATGCATTCAAACAAGTTTCGTGAACGAGTAGAGCGACATCAGTATGGCAGCTTCCTTGCGGCTTTCACTGTCATGTATCATAACAAGCTCCGCTCGATAACATACAAGGTTAAGCAAACACTCCAAGAAGATGTTTAGTGCAAGACCGCCATTGAACACG
>JACCGJ010001285.1:45123-56457 GCA_013407085.1 Atriophallophorus winterbourni
TTGAAACCCGCTGTCAAAATTCTTCGTGAGACGGGTTACCATACCGTAAGCTTTCTCTTAATATCAAGTGCTCAAAATAGTGCGACACCTTGAGTGCGATTTTAGTTGACGTCTTCATGTTTGGACTGGATTATGATTTCATGTGGAGAAAATCTTATTCGAACCATCTCTATTTTCTTTCTCATAGCTGTCTAGGCCTGGGCAATCTGACAGTATCTTCGCCCACGTGCAGTCTCTGACTGTACGGCACTTTGCCTGGATCAGGCTTGTGCTTTCATACCATACCCTTTACACACACTAAGAATCTGTATCACGATATCTTTTCGTTTCTCTAGTTACTAGCGTGACTTGTGACTCTGTTCCGATGTTATCTTTTCGTTTCTCTAGTTACTAGCGTGACTTGTGACTCTGTTTCGATGTTCCATGTTCTTATTTTGCGAACTAGCCTGCCGAAGGTTTTCGCCGCGATGCGTCACGGAACACATTTCAGATGTGTTTTTCCTTCCAGGTGGGTAGTTGGGATGACACTGCAGTTGCAGTTTCTTCAGCAAGGATACCGAGAAAATAACAAATGAGATGTCTTCAACAATCGCTGTCTCCGCAATATCACTAGGGTTACTTGGGACCATCATAAACGTAAAGCAACTATCCGTAATAGAATCTTTGGTAGTAGTGTAGATATCGAAAAATAAGTTGGTTGGTGAGGTCATGTATTGTGAATAGGAGTTCATCGTTCTCCTGACGCGTTTTTCTTTGTCACTCGTTTTAAGTGTGGCCAGATTCTGATTTGAGTATTAATTTAACTGCAGTCTAAGCGACCCGTTCCCCAGATTAGACTCCATAAGATCAGACTTTGCAGTGGATTCTTAGTGATATGTCTCAAAATTGTTTTCAGCGGCGAAAATGTTCGTATTCCGAAAGATCTACTCTATGGTGAGTTGTAATTAGGAAGTCGACCATTGGGCAGACCGCACTTGCGGTACAAAGACGTTTGGAAAAGAGATATGAAAGCTCTTGGAATTGACCCGGCTAGTTGGGAAGAACTTGCTCTTCACCACTCACATTGGAGGCATTGTGTAAAGTGTCGCTGCAAGCTGGGGAGGAGCAGATGCAGCTCTTGGCTGCTGAACGTAGATCACGACGCTGGCTTGCAACTGACGCCCTACAACCGAGTTCTGACTATCGTTGCCAGCGCTGCGGGAGAGATTGTTCCTTCCGAATCGGACTGTTTAGTCGTTCCAAAAGCTGTAGAACATGAACAATCATGCGATTGTGATGTACATCCATGGCCAACATCGACCAAAGGAGGCCAACAACAACAACAACAAGTATGTGACTGCGCGACATTTTGCCTGGATTAGGCTTGTGTTTTCATTCAAGAGAAGTGACGAGGAAAGCTAGCCATGATGCGTGACAGTGAAAGCCGTCAGGAAGCTGATGTCGCCCCTACACGTTCACAACACTTGCTTCAATGCATGTTTGATTCGAGGCGTAGGGACCTCAACCTGTGTTTCTGCTTAACGTGGCAGCTGGTAGTTATATGGTTAATTTTTCGCGTTTCTCTCATTTATTTGGTATCAATAAATTGAAGAGTCTCTTGCAGAGTTTCTTTTGCAGTTTCCATATACTACCTTGTTATGCTGTGACGCGCTACAGCCAGCCTTTCTCTCTACACTTCGACAATATATTATCACACTCCAGTTTCTCTGTTTAAATCCAAACGTGTGCTTCCGTTCAATCGCTCTTCATAGCCTATGGTGGATTGTCTTCGTATATGGTATGAAAGCACAAGACTGATCCAGGCAAAGTGCCGCACAGTCAGAGACTGCACATGGGCTAGGATAGTGTCAAGTTGCCCAGGCCTAGACAATTATGAGGGGGAAGTAGAAATAGAAATGGTAGTGAGACTCCAGCGTGTTTCAGCATGCAGCTCACTACCGGTGTACAATCAATTTAGCACAGTGTTAGCCGCACTGCACATAAATGCAACACGATTACACAGCCGTATATGTCTTCGTACATCTCAACGCGATTGTAATCAGACGATATTTTTGCGTTTAACGTTAGCATTCTCTCTCCGCGCACAATGTGTCATCGAAAACGGCTAAATCGGATAACCTAGAAAATAGATTTATTGCCCATCTGTGCATGCCTCGTTCTGCTGAACGGATTCGAAGTTAATTTGTTCCGTTTCGGGCATAATACTGATCTCGGCCCACCCACCTTTACATCTGAAAACCATTACGACCCGGTGCAAATCGCAAACAGGTGATCGACCCTGTGTGCCTGTGTTTTGAATTGGTTTCTCTAAACCATTAGTGGCAGAGGTATTTACGGGGGATTTATAGCCTGGACTTCATTTCGCGGTTTTGCTTAATCCCACGTGCCAGCGTTGACTTGACTTTACTTTGTTGCCTCATTTATCGAACGCTTTGCATGTGAACCCTGAATTAATAAGCAATCGGTCCGATTAGTTTTCGTGAAAAGGTTTCGTCTCGTGCACGGATGTGCAGTTATGTGCAGTAATTCTGTGTCTGATTTGCCACTTGCCGTGAGTTGTATGCGGAAAACACGCTGGAGTCTCATTGCCATTTCTATTTTTATTTCTCTGGTCTGTCAGGCCTGGGCAAGCTGACAGTGTCTTAGCTCACGTGCAGTCTATCACTGTGCGGCACTTTGCCTGGTTCAGGCTTGTAGTTTTATGCATACATACATTCATACATACATACATACATACATACATAGGTACATAAATACATACATACATACATACAAACATATATACATACAAGCATACATGCATACATACATACATAAATACATACATACATACATACATACATACATACATACATACATACATGCATACATACATACATACATACATACATACATACATACATACATACATACATACATACATACATACATACATACATATATTCATACATACATACATACATACATACCTACATACATACATACATACATACATATATTCATACATACATACATACATACATACATACATACATACATACATACATACATACATACATACATACATACATACAACGTTTCGTTTGTCCAGGTTGAAAGTGAGAACAAGGAAGAGGATTAACTAGCCTTCCTCCTAACACGAAGCAGCTTATACTCGTGTGCCTTTCGAAATTCGTTTGTAGACTCGAACTTTTATTAAAAATCCAGGTTTGTAGTATCAAGTCCCATAGACGAAGCCCGGATCATTCGATCAATCATAACGTTTATTCGGCTAATGTCATTCAAGTGATGTGGTCACAAACACTTGCACACGTGAAATGTAAATGACAAACATGTTTCAAAGTAAACATGTTAAATGAAAACTCATTATGGGAATCCCGATTTTATTTCAATTTGCTTCAGACAGTTGGTGGAATTTGTGTCTCATTTAACTTATGGATGCAGGCCTACCTGGCGTTTCGTTTTCGAACGTCTCGGCATGTAGACGTTGGCTTAATACCTCATCTTAATGACTACGTGGTGGTCTAGCTTAACATCATGGCCTGTAACGAATACGTGCTCAGCAAAGACTGGCATACAAGTTCGGGATTGGTAATTCAAACATTAATCAGTTTATTGAATCCCGTTGATTTGGGGATTATATCTTCGTGCTGTTAGCCTAAGGGGTACGAGTGGGGTTGATGGGAACGTTTGGTATTTCTCACCTTCGTCACTTTGTGACCTGTCTTGATCATTTATTGTGCCCCGTTTCCGTTCTCATATTATCTATCATTACCATGAACCTACCAACCTTGTTCCTCCTTTTGTGTTTGTCTCATACGTTATTTCCTAATGTGTTATCGCGTTCACGAACCCCGCTGTTGTTTCTTCTCAGGACAACCTATCTTGGAGAAACTTTCTCAGTCCATGTGAATCTATATAACCAAGGCACCGAGACATGCTACAATGTTGAACTCAAAGTAAGTCATTATCACTAGCACACCGACATGTGATGTTCGATGATACGTACGAACTATGCTGACGCGATCTATGTTACCCTGTATCCTAGGATTTAGTTAGTGAAATGACTTTTTTGCTTTTCTCTTGTCTTATACCGAGCTTCCCTTATTACTCTACTCGACGGGCGACATAAGTCATCTATGCGTGCGATCACAAGTCCTGATTCATGCGAAACGTTACCAAAACTCCTGTTCTAACCGATTCATTGCAAACTTTCTGTTCGTGATTCTCCCCATCGGTGTCGAATATTTTCAATTACATTACTGTTACGTTCTTGATATGGAGCTAATAATGCACCCGCATATGCTTCCCAGGATATTGCCCAACCGACTATTGAGAGAGAAGACGAAGGCTTCAGAGAAGTTCGTATGGCAGCTCACTTCCAATAATGATAAACATGGTTTACTAATCCATATTTATACATGCATAGAATGTAAAAGGCTATAACCTTGGAAAATAGCACATTAAAACCACGTCAAGGACTCGATGGACCAATGAGAATGAAGGGCGAAATGCGGAAAATACAAAAGAATAAAAATCGTTTTCGCGCCAAATAATTCAAATCTATGTCAACATAGTGTCATAATAGAGTCGTAATATCTTCAAAGATATTGAGTTTTTAGGGAAAATAAACGTCTTTCCCCATGACGTTACATTTTGAAGTCATTTGTCACTTATTGATTTTTGGGTGGAACACGGGTTTTTGCCATCCTGCCTCGTGTCAAATCGCCGACTATTTGTCATCCGTCTACGATCTCTTCGAAGCGTGACATTTTGATGCTCGTTTGCATGTAAATAACTACAGGTTTGAAAGATGTTCGCGACCGATCTGGTAGTTATATTCATGTGCAATCGTACAGCATTTCTGTGCTGTACGGCTAACATCGTGCTAAATTGATTGGCCAACGGTAGTGAGTTGCATGCGGAAACACGCTGGAGTCTCGCTACCATTTCTATCCCCCTCCCTCATATCTGTCTAGGCCCGGGAAACCTGACAGTCGTTGACTGTGCGGCACTTTGCCTGGATCAGGCTTGTGCTTTCATGCTACACCATATTCACGAAAACAATATTCCAAAATCAGTTGATTAGAGTAGTAAAAGCAAATATGTATATGGCTTACTTTGAAACAAACGCTCTCACTGTGGGGGATGTTGGGCAGAAAGTGTGCTAACGTTACGTAGATGTCATCATAAAACGTGACAAACTGCAGGCGTTTTGAAAGCACTTGAACGCCACAGACCCTGGAATCAAAGTTACTAAAGAAGTAGAATCCAGCGCAGGAGGACTCTTCCATTTCTATACGGCCTAGCGCAAAAGGTCAACGGCGAAAGCCAAACCTCACGCTACAAAAACCAGTGGATGTGAATGGCGTCATGAGATATACCTCGGCGATTCGTAGACTGGTATTCAGATCGATAACTTTATTTCGTAAAATCGAGCACTTTTGTAGTGTTACTCTTTATGACGCAAACGTTCTTATCGAGAATCCGGTCAACGGCTCATAGACTAAGGCTATCCTAAGAGTTTTGTAAAACGCCAGTTAAACCGGGTAAAATACCCAATAAAATGGCGAGCTACGCTATGTATGCCCTATGTAAAGGGGTATCCGAAGCCAGAGGCAGAGCTTGAAACTCGGGCCTTAATACGAATTACATATAGGAAAGGTGCACCTCAAGGATAAATTACCTTTCGACAGCTCTACAAATTGTGTTTCTATAGAATCAAGTGTGTAAAGATTGTCTCAATGTGTACATCTGACAGACTGCCAGGGAACTTTACACGAGGATTGAAGTGCATCACGAAACGTCCGCAGGATGTGAGGGCGTATCGGGCATTAATCAAGGACTCAGCCTTGGTTGAACATGTGTTGAACACTGGTCACAACGTGGATGTACTTTGGTGAAATCCTGAAGGCTGGAACACATACGGTTAACAAAGCTAGACGGGCCTGAAATTTACCCACGAAATGGCACACGGTGTTGCGACGGCCAAATATTATTTAAACAAAAATTCTGCGCGATTTTTGTTTAATTTATGCACGATCGTCCCACGTTTAGCGGTGCACGTGTGAACAAACACTGTCAATTGACCTTGACCGATCTTCGCGCTGTGCTAGGTAAGTAGACTGATTGATCTTATCGTTGTCTGCACAACATGACAACCCTGGGTGTTTTCGACGGACTGTTTAGTGAGATAACCAATTCGTGCTGGTGGTTGGGGTACTGCTTAATGATATTCCCTGTCCTAACTATCACCCTTGGTCCGACGAAGCTTCTGCGTCTGAAGTGAAACGTTATCGAAATAATTTTGTTTTCTTGAACTACGGTTTTGCTTATTCGTTGTGTCTGCACTCACGCACACACACACACACACTGCTGGTAACGCGGTTGAACCTTGATTCCAATCCCTTACTCTTTCATGTTGCTGGTGTGACATCCTTGTCTGTTGAACATTCTTTCATGCTCTTCCCTTTATTCATCGCAACCGCCTTCCATCCTACTTCGGTGTAGGCAACCGGGTAGTATCATGCCTACGTTCAACGATGCCGATGACAACGCTTTGTACCCCCCTTCTCGCTTTGTACATATCATGTTTATGTTGAACGGCACTATATCTGTATCAGATTGTGCAAATATAATATAAATAAAACACTTCCATCAAAGGATTTGGGCCACACACCCTTGCTTTTCATTTACCACTTACTACTTTGTGCGACTATCTCTCCTGGAGGATGAGTCGGCTTCAATGAAGGGTCTTGGGAATTTGGGTACAAAGCGGCATCCCCAGCACCACTCGGCGTTTGTTCGAGTCAGCTTCTCTAGCCTTTGCACAACCAAGTGCGACCTGCAAGGCAGCAGGGAGTTGCCAGAAAGAGGTGGTGTGCACCAACTAACGGTCTACTAGACTCTGTTCCAGGATTTTCATCAGGGTTTTGTCCCGAAGCCTTTCCCGCGATCGGGTATCCCGCAAGGCAGCGGAGGTTTAAATTCAGGGTTTTCCTTCCCCTAGATGAAATGCCCTCCCAGGCTAACGAGCTCCATCTGCCCGAAGCAAACTGGTTTTCAGTCGCCAGTCACTCGCCCTCGCCCCTTCTCCTGTTGGTAGAAGCAGTTCCGCCGGGCTCGGGGAACCACTCATGCAGGCTAGAAGCTGGTTTTTGGTTGTTAGAGGCTATATGGGGGGGATTTTATAAACAGTGGGAGCTTATCCCCACTGCCACCCACGGCTTTGACAACCTTTGGACTTGTACCACGAAGTCACCTTGTTCTGAACTAGTCAGGCTGTCCAAACAAATGCCTATCGAGAAAACGTCAATTTACCACTGACATCACAAAGAACTACCTGTAGTGTGAATCTGCACTGTGCGATTTTTCTTTCGATTGTTTGCTAGGTTAGGGAGTTCAGCCCTGCTCTATCGAGTATTCAAGTTGGAAATTTTTATCCCTGTGACAACAACGATGCACGGGAACATCATTCTGAATCGATTTGTCACCGTGAGTTAGGGGGAGCTACACTCAAATCTCGCTGTCACTATCCCACCATATATACATTTCTTAACCGTTTGCGAAAGGATTGCCGACAGCATACGACAAGTACTGGGGGTTCATATCAAACAGAAGAAGAAGAAGTTTGCGGAGATATGCGCCAGGACATCTCGAGCAATTCAGCGATACTCAACTACGGAAAGATTGACGTTCTCAAAATCAATTGCATATCTCTCCTGCCTCGAGAGCTTGTCCAGGGATCGCCTTGTGATTCTGTATTTAAATATCGTGGTTCTTTGTATGGTATGGAGCACAAGCCTGATCCAGGCAAAGCGCCGCACAGTCATGTGAGCTGCTTGAATTTGCAATGTAAAAAATTTGGTGGCTGGTCACTTAATCGCCAGACATTTAATCACCACGTCACTTCGCCCCCCGTCAATTAATCTTCTGAAGAATGCAAACCCCTCTGGATCACGGATTTCCGTCACATCTGGTCTGTCATTAGGCAGGCATCATAACAGTATAAGAAGGAAATACCCACCATGCACTTTCCGGTCCCTTTCAAGTGACGCCATGAGGAAGACTTCATGGAGAGTGAGTACAGATTGAATAAAATATCAAAGTAATCGATAATAAAATGCTTCGGGTTTCGCTTCAGAGTGCTTAGTCATTCAAAACGCTGGGAGCATCATGCGATTGCGATTAAATGAAGCCAACCACGACAACCGTGGGTTAACTGCATCGTTAGACGAACAGGTCTCGGCACGCATTTCTAAAGCGACCGTGGCATTCCGCAACCTAGGTCACCTCTTGTGTCAGAAAGGACTGTCTTTGTTACTCAATGGTAGAGTCTATAAAGCGACAGTTCGGTCCTCGAAAACGCTGTCAGTCATTTCCCCCGTTTTTTTGAAACACCCTAAACTAAATAAACTTCATTGTGCACGTCGTAGAAACCTGCTTCTTTTATTCACTTCACCGAACAATCATCTAACATGGGCGAGTTCATGTGTAGATCACGTGTTGATTTCATAATGGCTTACTCGACTCTGTCTGGTAAGCAATTCTCGGGAACTATGTATGTAAGTATGAAAGCACAAGCCTGATCCAAGCAAAAATGCCGCACAGTTAGAGACTTACGTGGGCTATGATACTGTCAGGTTGCAAGGCCTAGACAGATATGAGAAAGGAAACAGAGAATAGAGAAAGGTCAATATCGGTTGTCAATCGCTTGCGCAAAACCTGATTGGCGTGTTACCGATCACCGAACAATCATCTAACCTGGGCGAGTTCATGTGTAGATCACGTGATGATTTCATGATGGCCTACCCGATTCTATCTGAGTTGGTAGGCATTTCTCGGGAAAGGTCAATATCGGTTGTCAATCGTACGCGCAACACGTTCGTTTGATTGGCACGTTTGTACGCTGCTAGTTCCATGTCGAACAAACTAGCTTCATCCCATCGATCCTTGCTTGTCATTTCAATCATGTACGATGTAACTGTCATGAATGCACCTGTCATGCGCTTTTATTGTGGTACGAAACTAGTACACACATCACATGACCACCGCTCGGCACCTGTCTGCAACCCAGAATCATAATTCATTTGACCCGGGCTCGTTTTGCCCTAATCTTCACGTGATCAGCCCGCTAGACTAATCAGTGGGATCGTTGGTATAAGACGCACTAGGTAACACTGCCATTAGCCATGGTTTAAGGCTGCTTCCATTTTGCCTGGCGCAATCATAAGAAAAATACGGCTATTCCAAACATGGTATGACCTCAGCAATCGATTGTAATATGTTTGGGACCGATCGTGTATTCATAATGCAAAGAAATTTAAGTGCCATCAGTATGACCTCATCCGCACTTGATGACTGCAAACAGCACAAAACCCTGTGCATGTGTGATGGAAAAGCATGCAGACACTGTGTTTCCAGGTTTAGATGCTAATATGCCCTCGCTGTGGACCTGTACAAAGGATTTACCGTGCGAAAATTTACAACCAGTTCCAAAATGCGTTAGCCAACCAACTAATCTAACCGATTGCACTCAAATTCCTTTGCATTATGAATACACGATCGGTCCCAAACATATTCCAATCGATTGCTAATCCGTTTCCCGTTCATTGGGTTTTATATATCGATTCGCATTTATGACGAATTACTCATGAGTAATATATTCACTTGTGGGCTTTTTATTCATTAATAACCCTTTTGAAATAGCCCATTTCACAGTTCTCGTATATAATCAATCGATAAGGCATTCATCTTGCGCACTTCATTCCGTATGCAAACATGTGGAACTTTCAATCGTATACTGTTGGCCTCCTTCGGTCGATATCGACCATGGATTTTCATGTTCTACAGCTTTTTGAGTTACTAATCAGTCCGATTCGGGAGGAACGATCTCTCCCGCAGCGCTTACAACGATAGGAAGAACTCGGTAGTAGGGCGTCAGTTGCACGTCGGCGGCGTGATCTGTGTTCAGCAGACAAGAGCTCTATCTGCTGCTCCCCAGCTTGCAGACGACGCTTTACACAATGCCTCCAATGTGAGCGGTCAAGAGCAAGTTCTTCCCAAATCACAGGGTCAATGCCAAGAGCATTTATATCTCTTTTGCAAACGTCTTTGTACCACATTGGTCGACTTCCTAATTGCAACTTACCATAGATTAGATCTTTCGGACTACGACCATTTTCCATTGTTTAGACATGGCCAAGCCACCGCAGGCGGCGCTGTCGTAATACAGTGAACATGCTCTGTAGACCAGCTTTTGAAAGCACTTCAACATTAGTCACTCTGTCCATCCACAATGGAAAACCCTTATCTCAAACCTGCACTGCCTTGTGGCTACATCCAATCATGGAAAATGCTTCAGGAGTCAACCTCACTCGTATGCATTCCACCAATATTTCTATTCAAAACTTTGCCACTCCGTTCGTTTTCCTAATTGAATATCCCAACATCTGTTCGCCCCGCCCCCCGCATCGTGTCAAGGTCGCTTTACACAACCGCGTTGATTGGCTTCCGTTGTTTACGAGTGGATCTCATCCCGGCCCGTCGATCCCTTCCATAAATCTGTCCGGTTCTGAGGTGATGGGCCAACGTCCCGGTTCGGGTGTAGATCTCGCGCCGGGCCAGTCAATGAACGCCGTCATTCATCACGAACTGAAGGAACTCGGTGTGCATACTCTCCGATGCACGGCCACGTACCGAATGTCGCCGAGTTCGGTGATACCGCGCTCTGGTGAGTCCCGTCGTTCTTGCCCACGTCACTTGTGGCTTTTGATCAGATCACAGATCCTGTGTTATTTACTTACTTTACTTTTGTGCGACTATCTCCTCATGGATGATGAGTCGGCTTCAATGAAGATTCTTGGGAATTTGGGTACAAAGCGGCGTCCCCAGCACCACTCGGCGTTTGTTCGAGTCAGCTTCTCTAGCCTTTGCACAACCAAGTGCGATCTGCAAGGCAGCAGGGAGTTGCCAGAAAGAAGGTGGTGTGCACCAACTAACCGTTTACGAGACTCTACTTCAGATTTTTCCTCAGGGTTTTCTCCCGAAACATTTCCCGCGATCGGGTATCCCGCAAGGCAGCGGAGGTTTAAAATCAGGGTTTTCCTTCCCTTAGATGAAATGCCCTCCCAGGTTAACGAGCTCCATCTGCCCGAAGCAAACTGGTTTTCAGGCGCCAGTCACTCGCCTTCGCCCCTTCTCCTGTTGGTAGAAGCAGTTCCGCCGGGCTCGGAGAGCCACTCATGCAGGCCAGAAGCTGAACTTTGTTGTCAGAGGCTATTTGAGACGCGTGCCATATGGGAGCATTTTATAAACCGTGGGAGCTTATCCCCA
>JACCGJ010001287.1:0-14547 GCA_013407085.1 Atriophallophorus winterbourni
TGACGGATGCTTTCACTAGTTTCATATTTTCTTGTGTTGATGTACACAGACACTAAATCAATCGATAGCTGGATATAGGCCAAGAAATCATTCTCTGTAGCATCTATCCATGTTTTCATGGGTCGCGGTCAATTTAGTAACAGTTGACAGTGCAATTATGCAGATTGTATCACGTCAATTATGATTCACGATTTGAACTAAAAACGCTATCCAACAGCACGGATCTACACAGTTGTGCTAATTGCATAGAAGTTTTAAATTACTTAGATCTTTTCGATTTCGCTAGCGAATGTGTTTGCTACTAATATTTATGTGAGGTAACATGCTCGTACAAATGCATGTGGATGGTGTTTATCGTTGTGCAAGTGGTTAGGCCAAGCCATACCTTTGTATCATGAAGAGGGAAGACTTGTTGCAACAGCAACGGCTAGTTCTTCATGCTGATTTATATCTCATCGATTTGAAGTAGAAAACACTTTTTCCCTTTCTGTCGATAATGACACATGAATCAGCAAATAATGAAAAAGCAATTGCTCGTCTTCTGTAGAGCTAAGAGCACAAAACTGCTTCCGACCTTTGGACAAATTTTCAGATTCCTGGACGGATACCGCTCACCTCAGCTAAGCATCCAATGGATAAAAAGATACCATCGCGCAACGATATGCTATTCTCATTGGATAAGTGAGTAATATGAACAGGCCATAAATCAGACTGTATTTCTCTGTAACAGCAAAACAATGTGCCTGAACTGGGATCAAATTTGAAATTCGTAATCCATCCATGCTTCTTGTATCTCATGAGTGTTTCTTAGAAAATTAGTGAACGGAAAAACGTCAGGCGTTATTAACATGGCGGCAAACTAGCTTAAGTTTTATGTGGCTGCCTTGCATGAGACGCGGTTACCAGACACTGCTACGGAAAGAGATGACACATTTTTCGTAAAGAAATTGGCGCTGATGAGCCTTGATTGTACGAAGTAGGCTTCCCCGTTCGAAAAAGCCTATTAAATGTAAGCGGAGCAATCAGAAGTCAAGAGGAACGGTGTTGGACTCTAATCTGAAGTGCAGTATTGGTTCTATTATTCTTTCCAATGTTTATGCATCAATGTCTCGATATGATAGGAAATATTTCTCAGGATAAATATCCTGCTCTATCAAGTTATATAAACGTATTTAATGATTAAATTGCTGAGCTTGACTACATCCAGGTGTTTTCAAAATGTCTCAAAGACAGGCCACCATTTTAGTTGCACTCAGATAAATCCTCTCGAACATCTACATCTCTTTTAGTCATGGCGCATAAGTGTGCACTGAGCAATCAAACACTGCGATAATATAGGTATTTGAGAGCACATGGAAGGTTTCAATCGGATGAAGTCCAAAGATATTCGTCAAAGAAAACTTAGTATAAAGCAATTTCGTATTACACAGCTCCGCATTACACTATGTTCTTAAGACTCCCGCTTATTAAAACACCGAACTAATTTTATTCTATTGTACACTCCAAAGTTTTGGATCCAAGCTTTTATATATTGCAACACTTCGTATATTCTGAGGTTACATGGAAGCTAGGTACATTGTTCTGCGATGCATCCTCACGAAAAGCTTGATATATTTTGTTGCAGCACGAGCTTGCACTACCTAATAAAACACTGGTTGACAAACGTATAATGATGAAAATATTGCATGCTGCAAGCAAGAGTGAATATCGTTCCGATTGTCATGAACTTCTTCAGGTTTCCACTTACGTCAGCTAAGATTTCGCGATCCACACTTAACAGAAAATGATTAATGTTTCTCATAGCTGTCACATTTTGTACTTATTGAAGCTGAGCGGAACATTTCGCCTTTCAGACAAGCAGCTCAGTGTGAACGGATCGTTCCTCACGCGCAAAGTGTCTATGATTTTCTCGATTTGCTTAAAACGTTTGGTATAGCCCGCTGTGCATATTAGAGAAAAGTCATTGGTACACATCGAAACGAGTCGGATCAAGTAGCTCAAGGTGTGGCACATTGCTAGAACCATTCGATTTCCCTAGAAATCACAAATTCGATACGTTCTTTTGCATCGCGATCAAGAAGGTAGCGTCTCATGCAGGTCAGAAAACACTCATTATTCCAAGTCTACTGGAGTTAGCTCAGGAGTAATGAATGGTACACTCGACCAAACATCATAGATGTGTCCAAACAACACGTTTGTACGCAACCACCCTCAGGTACTGCCAGCATCCATGCGTTTAATGTTGTCGGTATCTCAGTCTAGCAAGAACAAGATTTCGAAAATCCATGTTGATCATTTGCATTAAAAACATTCGCTGCCTAACTTTAGAAACCCTAACAGGGAGTAATGTATTAGAGAGGTAAATTGTTGGGCACGCACATGTGTCATTTATGTAAAATGGGGTTATTATTTTTCTTCGAGTCTTCAGGTATAACAACTTCCCCAAATAGGTCAAACTTTAGTTCACATGATTGACTGTAACGTAAATTGCAGGTGTGATTCCGTAGGTCCCCGTGCATTGGTTGGCATTCAACCTACATATACGATGACACACTACTTCAAATTTGAAAAAAATTATCGTTTATAGTCTCCTACAGAATTTCCTCCCTTAATTTGTATGGTAGTATTGCATACTTTGAAGATGAAAACTCGATAATAATAATTGGTTCGAGCGCTATCTGTTTCCTTGAAAGAATCAGTTAGTCCGCCATAGGTTTCATCGGACAAACAGCTGAATTCAGATTCGTGGTGTATTTTAAAGTTTCGATAAAGCAGATTGACATACTTACTGCCAGCTGAAGCATGTGCTATTTTCTATCTTTCCGGATGAGATTTCGGATGTGATTCGCAATTCGCGAAATTTTTTCTAGGTCGATACCATTCTGGTGACCCTTTGAATGGCCCAAGCCAATCTTAGATTTCTCAACCATGTTCTAGCGCGATTGCGAATACTGAAATGGGGTTCTTTGCTCTTACATAAGTAGAATTTAAATGTGTAACGTTGATGATGCAACAGGTTTGCGCAATGAGAGTTCGGGTCGCCGAAATTTATTTTATGATCATCGAAAGCACCGATTTCTTTTATCAAGCCAATATAGTCAACTCTTTATTAGGTATTGTTGGATTTATAATTCTACTGACATTGCAAACTTATTGGAGTCGCAGACTGAAGTTGTCGTTTCGACCAAGAGAAGTGTGTTACTGAATATAGTTCATGTCCGTGGCTCCGGAGGTTATAACTAGGTCTAGAACAAAGTTTTAGTTATATGTCACTGTTACATACGTTTCGTACTACGAATATCGGAGTGAAAACACAAATTCACATAGTGATTCCTGGTAAAGCACTTAAGGCACTCAGGGATGATCAAATTGAAGTGTAGCTCACAACCCCCGCACTTACACATTATCGGTTTCTGTCTGTTTTCTGTTATCAGGTGGAGATAGTAAGATTATGTTTAGTGAGTCTTGAAACAGTGCATAAGTGGTAAGCAAAATTATACTTGAATGCCTCTGTTGCATTGGTCTTCCATGAGGGCCTTGAGTGTTTAACCAGGAATTACTGAGTCTAGAACATATGTCTGTTTTCAATTTCTTTTGCGAGTATATCTGAAAACATTATTATACAGCGTTGTGTGATTTAATGTTTTGAGACAAATGTGTAGTCCATAGAATGGGGTTGGATTATCTACTTGAATAGATATTTTGAGCAGTTTCAAGTATCCCATAATCGCTGATTGGGAATCGCGCTGTAGTCCAACGTGCAGCGAATCTTTCAAATCTTTTTTTGCTGTGAACAGCCTATGATGATGTAGAACATTAAACATCGTCAATAATGAAACTAACTTGAAATCCTGATCGATGTCAAGCAATTTTGGTAAGCCTTCCCATGCGATTGAAAACTGCTAAAAGTAGATGACCTGGACGCAATGTCCTGCGAGTTCTAATTATATTTGGAGATCGCTGTGACATTTGACAATTAGTATGTTCATATGAAAATATACGTTTGGTCGACATAAGTGGGGATCTTTTTTAGATGAGCAATACACTAACGCAGAATGTGCATGCGCGAAAAGTTCAGCATCGAAACGTTTGCGAGCGATAGTTCATTGCACGCACGCAACATTGAACTATTTCATATGCTTAAACGGATTGCCTCTACACTAATGTTTGTGGAAAATGTTTCTATGTTCCGACATAAATCCAATCAAAATTTTCGATATATGCGGATTTTGGCAAAAAACGTTGGTTGACATATATCATACTTGTCAAACGGTTAATCATTCTGAAATATCTGTGGACTCAGAAATGAAGCTCACACACAAAACTTCGAATCTTTTTTCTAGGTGGAGAATATGCGTGTGGGTGACACACCAACTGCTACTAGTGTGAGTTCTTGCTGAGGCACATTTTACCCTTTTCCATTAAACCTAAATTACACGTTGTATATCCTTTATTTTAAAATCCTAATTTTGGGTGGCGAGAGAATAATTTTGGAAGGGTTTCGATGGAAAAGATTCATAAGTTGTACAAAATATGGGATGATAATCAATCTAACACTGAGCAAAATTGGTGCAATGGATTTCCAAAAATACTGCAGTGTAATTCGACATCTCAATCTTAAACAGAGTAACTTCGAATAAACAAATAAATCTTTGTGAACATACATCGGATATTAATCCTTTCTGTTCAATCTTGTGTACTGTATCTTGATCCTAGCAAGCGACGAATCAAAATATTTTCTCACTCATTTAGACAATGTCAATAGTGAATGCAAAAATTCTACTAATTTACGCACAACACAACTACCCCTTCTAAATCAAGACCCGTTTATGATAATGTAAGCTATTTTAGACGAGCATTAACGTACGATTACTATCCAGCGATATTTGCACAGGTGAACTCAAATGCTAATAGCATAACTTCTATTTACGCTGCTCATTAACAGTTCTTTTGAACAATTAAAAACCTTCCGCTATCCATCGGCTCCGAAAGATTACGATCGCTCCTCTTCAATTTTAAGGTCTACAAGCTGTGTGGATCAATGTCTACAAAAAATAAATCGTGAAATATAATACTTGCGTTTCGGATGTGAAAATTGTTTTACAACGAAATAGTCTGTTGCTGTCTTTAACCGCAAGCAAACATCTGTCATTTTGTTGACGCAACAGCCAGTGCAATATCCAAAATCCTCGTAAATACGTGTCGAACAACAAACGGCATATTCCAAAACAGGCACAAAAAATAACGCCAGAACAGGCGAAACGTTCCCAGCAGTGGTGACGATGAAGACCCAAAACGAATATACTGTGATTGCCAGTCGTGATAATAAAACGATAAGCTGACACCTCTAAAATGCCATTAAGGATATACTTGTTGCAGAGGCGGAACTCGAAACATGAACACAATCGGATGTTATAATACAGAAGCTATGCTATAAATACGGACGTGAAGGTCTGCTCAATTCGAGGGTATCCATCAGTGTATCTGTTTTCTTTTAAATGGGTAATGTTTTTGTTGAAATATAGCATAAAAGAGATATAATATAAGATTTTAAAATGAAATGAAATGTTATCATGTTTTTGTGAAAATAGTGCATACTGCATTTGCTAATCACTTAATATATCACTTCATGAATTAATTTAGCAAAATTATTTGATAAGGCGGAACATACCTTGAACGATAACATAGAAATTCCCGCTGAATCAAAAGCAATAGTTGCATTCAAAATATTTGCGAGAAATCGCTGTTTAAATGAAGACACGCAGAGCATGTGAATCAAGCTTTTGGGATTCTGCCGATTAAAACAACAATAACCACGAGATAGCATTATGGAACTTCGAATTGCGAGAATCGCACGAGACATTTCACGTGTTACGTTGAAACTAATGGCGCGTTGTGATAAGTTTTCAAGATGTATCTCCTAGGTAATTGTATTATGGAGTTCACCATCAACTATAAGGTCTAAGCATTAATGATTACTCTGAAAAGTCCTTCCTTCGAAATGAAGTAACTGTTCATCTGTTTCACCCATAACGTAATATTTAGCGTTTACCTAGCGCGACAGTTTATTCATTGTTTTTCGGAAATCGTTTGTAGCAATATTTCTGAATGTTGAAAAATATTCAAAACACCTTAAACCGGAAAGGACAACGATTCTTTTTTAACACTTAAGATTTGAAGCATTGCTGCGTTACTAATTTGGTAATCTCAAATCTGTATGTTTATGAATTAAGTAATTTCGTTGTGATAGGAACGTATGCGGGAAAGTTATTTTTATTAAAACCGTCCGATTAAGATCATCTACATATGTTTAACCACATGTAATGGAACAGGTTGCTCGCCTTAGCATTATTAACAATTTTCTTACTCGTGCAAAATTTTATTAATATATCTGTCTTTATATTATTACTCAATCTACATTTGCGCATCGAAAGTTTATCGTCCCACATCATCACTGTCATCTTGATCCAGTTAAACAATTCACACATCATGACTCAATAATTTCGAATAACCTTACGCTAGATACAATGATATTGAAAAGCGGATTGACGGAGCCGCTTCCGTCTAGACCCATTTTAACTCACGTGTCTAGGCAAAGGCAATTCGACTAAGTCAAAATTATGTTATACAGCTCGTGCGTATAAAACGCTTCACGTTACGTCATTGTGACCTGGACGATCCACGAAAGACACGAACGGATGCTAAATGCTTTTCATTTACGGAACATCCACCGTATATCGAACGTATCATGGATGTATAAGGAACAAATGTTTTAGTGCTTGCAAAAGCTGTCCAACAGAGCACAGTGTATGGTCTTAGTAGGAAAGCATTAGGATAGGATGTATGCACATCCGTAGTCTTGCCAAGGAAGAACCAGTTGCATTGAAAACACAGTCCATGCTGAGAATGCCCCACATCCCCATGGTTCATGGCAAACTACCTCGTATGAATAGAACAGATTTGGCGTGCTAACCCGGGCTGGTAAGGACCTTTTCTGACGTGAAGGACGTTGATTGCTTATAGTTGATAACTGGAGCTCCCGTTCTAGTTGGAGACAAACGTAAATGTCCTTTAAATGGCGTATGCCACAGTTGTGTTAGTCTGACGAGTAATTGTGCACCAAATAGGGGATGGAACCTTATCAGTTCAATGTGTTTATGCTCGCGACCGAGTTATTAGGATGAGGTTCAAATCCATGCACAAGAATACACCAAGCGATAATAACGCGTTAAATACCCTCTACATAATCGGCGAAACTTACTGGTTGTCGTTGGGCATGCCTACGTGCTGTGGATATGGCGAATTATGGTTTTACAATGGGTTATTATCGACGAAATTGAGGTTGACGTGAGATTGTCATGGCGAATGTTCTTACTGGCTTTCAGTTAGAATAATCTCTCCGTGATTAGCCTAAAGCTAGCACAAATGCCAGGATGGGAAATCTTGTGTATTGAATGAAAAATGCGCCGTGTGAACGAAGACGGGATAGTTGGTCAGGGAACGTAGCAAAGATATCGCCCGGACATCATGTACTGTGCCCTTCCGGCATTCGCAGCTTGTGTTGCAGTGATTTTGCAAAACGCTCTTGGTCACCAATAATATTTCGTATGTCAATCGTAAATGGACTGAAAAAATCCAGATTTCTCTCCGCTCTAAAAGTGTATTTTACCTGAACGAAGATAAGACGATCAAACCTCTTCGAAACGACTAAAGTAGTCGTCGGTACGTGATAGCTAAACAATTTTCAGCTGGCAATATGCAAAAGCTTCAAGGTTTAATGCAACGTTGCTCATTCTCACCAAATTTTCGTTGGATTTTTCAAAGTTTGGAACCTCATGACGAGAATATGCAACCTTAACCAACAAACCATCATTTCTGATTTCATTTGGTTCAGACAATTTGCGTGATCGTCTCGTGGTCACTCTCGGATTACGCGTATCTGATGGCAGCAAACGGAGGCTTTCTCCGATAGTATTCGCTATTTCCGCTTGTTTAGTCGCTATGACAACGTTCTCAGCAACCAATATGGCTTGCACGTAGTTAGGGAGTAGCTAAAGTCATATTTCCTTTAATAATGACCTTCCAAACTACGATGGATCTAACAAGCGACGTATCTTCATTAGTTTGGCAGTTAGCGTTTTGCCGACAACAATGAATTTACCGAACAACTGCTACAGCCTAAATGGGAAAGCACCCCATGTTTGACCCCGCGATAGCGGCAAACTTTCAGGGCAGTGAGGACTGCGTAACGAATCTGCATCAATGGGGAGTTTCTGTGTTAACTATATAATCATGGCCGAGTCATATACGACATTCTTAGCACAGAATTCACCATCAAACTAATAAAACCAATTCCCTCGTTCTTGTGTAATAAAGCTGGCTATTTTGATGACCATACTAAACTTAATATGGCAAAAAGAAAATTTCTATTTGCAAACACGATATGAGAAAGAGATGCAAACGCAGACGATAATACGAGGTGAAAAGTTTAATAGAAGAAATAACACTGATTAAAAACGGAAACATTGATCTAGCGGGTAACGAGAACGACCGATGCGTGTATAGGGCTCACCAATTTGTAATACACGAAGGATGCGTTTATACCAGGCTTACAAATTTGCAGCAACATGATTACTACAATAACGTTCCGAGAAGTTAGAAGAAAGTGCACATGACAATACGAGTTATATCGCGTAAGCCAAAACTGGCACAATGGTACAGAAGAGCAGTCACATAGGACTCATGAAAGAAACATTCATTTTAGGTCATGTAAAACGCCGTGTTTACAGCTTAACTAGTTGGAGAAAACATGTGCTGAAAAGATCGCTTGAGAACCGCTGTGTAAAGCGTCAGGTCAATGCAAGGTAAAGGCGGATAAAGCTCTTGGCTGCACAACACAAATCACGTCGTCGGCGTGCAACTGACGGAGATCAACCAAAAACTACCTAACGCTGTGAACGCTGCGGGAGAAATCGTTACTGCCACATCGGACTCTTTAGTCATTCTAAAATCTTCTGAGCATAAAATCATCATCCGCTTGTGACCCATGATCGATATCGACCGAAGGCGACTATTAAAACACACTTGAGCATCAAATGTTGTTTTGCTGCTTTGTCGGATCGTGCACTGCCAGGTTCATCAATGATTCATTCAGACCGGTTCATGCTTGAACTTGATCCTAGTGCATTTCAGTCACGTTATAAACACCAATGTGTCTATCCAACGATTGAGTTACGCGTCCAAACCCACGATATATTGACAAGACAATACGTGAGATGAGTACGGTACTATTGAAGCAAAATAATTATACAATAAAAATAGCAAACCTCAATTATTCCGCTTTGTACTGAATCCAAAAACAAGAATATTCAACAGCAACAATGACCACAAACGATTGCAACTTCAAATAGCGCGCAAACGGCCAAATAAAGATAAACAAATATAGGCTCAAGAACGAATAAATTCAAGTAGTTCGGTAAAACATAAATGGTAAAAGTATACAAAAATACCAGCTGATTCAAACAGTTAGTTTTCAATAAAATAAATTCAATGTACATCTTACACCGACCCCGAAATCCGCACCGGATTTCTCAAAGGCTGACAACTTACATGCTCTGGTATCTTACCCTATATCTTTACCCATCGCTGATTATATCATAATCTAAGAACAAAGTGAGATAATGTCACGATGCACAAGACGTTTTCCATGCCTCACACATGTGACAAAAATCACCGGCCATTTCAGCCAGATTGGTTAGAAGCCAGACGTTTTCCATGCCTTACCACAACCAATCTAGCTGGCTTGGTCCCTTTACGTGACAAAACCAGTTCCGATAACAGCATCCACGTTCAATGATGTATTTCCTTCCGGTACAGTCAAATCAGTCCAAAAGCATGTTTGCTCTAATTCGAAATGAATGCCTTCCTTGAGTACGTTAGTAAGTGATACTACAAACTAAGCAGATACTAATTTCAGACACGAAATAGTAGCAGGCTTGACTAGAGCAACTCGTGACTTCGAGCGGAGTAGGCAACAATATGACTTAGGACTAAATCGAATGTAAATCGCGACTCCATACCTAAGTTCCAACGCATCACAGAATGCATGTAACTGAGGCCGAACTATGTAAGCACCTTTGCGCTTCATAGATCGGTGAATTCTTAGGGATTGCGGTTCCATCACGCTTGCATATTTGAGGAGTAACTCAGGATTTAACAGAAACCTAGAAAGCAGACTCTGTAAACGCGACTTCGCTTGTTTACGGTTGCGGCAGATTCTATGGAAATCTGTTTTCCAAGGTAAACACACTTCAAAATTGCCATCTTTCTGTTTAGTCCCACGATACGCTTGTAACACATCCGCTCCAATAATCAGGCCAACTGTGGTATCGGGACCATCATTTGAAACAAGATCCTTCAAATGATTAGGTGAAGTGAGGCAGTCCTTTTCCGTCAAATGCTCAACCATTTCAGGAAGTTGCATAGACTCATTCATCATAGACAATTCAAATATTACTCGTGCAATTCGAGTAGCATTCGCAGCTATCAACAGTTCTAACTCAGCCTCTTGACGCATCTGTTCTTCCGCTAATTGTGCCAACAAAAACTGAGCCTCAAGATTATGAGAGCAAGAACTAACTACCGAACCAGAGCATGACATGTTATCAACCAATGAAAAAACACCGACTTGCCCGTCAAACAGCTCCTTTTTATTGTTTCTTGGATGGATCTCTGACCACTTATTCTCCATTTTTCCCAATGTTTGAAACGAAGCAAATTTAGTACTATTAATTTGAGTACTGTCGCAATGTTCCAAACGAAGCACATTGAGTACTGCCAATTTGAGTACTGTCTCAATGTTCTAAACGAAGAAAATTGAGTACTGTAACCGACAATTCGGTCCGGGGAAAATTGAGTCCAACGTCAAAGATTTCAGTCACGTTATAAACATGAGACATCTCCCATCTACAATTCACAGTTACACACGCCTGTTTTACTAACAAATCAATCCTGGTAGTGTTGAGTGTTTTCGAGCGCACCTCCGAAAGAATCTGGGCACTCGTTTTGACTTGGTCGCCTATCGCCCTGTGATACTGATACTGATATCAATGTGTCTATCCAACGGTTGAGTAACGCGTCCAAACCCACCAATATATTGACAAGACAATACGTGAGATGAGTACGGTACTATAGAAGCAAAATATTTATACAATAAAAATAGCAAACCTCAATTATTCCGCTTCGTAATGAATCCAAAAACAAGAATATTCAACAGCAACAATGACCTTGAATGATTGCAACTTCAAATAGCGCGCGAACGGCCAAATAAAGATACAGAAATATAAGCTCAAGAACGAATAAATTCAAGTAGTTCGGTAAAACAAAAATGGTAAAAATATACAAAAATACCAGCAGATTCAAACAGTTAGTTTTCAATAAAATAAATTCAATGTACATCTTACATATGCATCTGTACTTGTGTTATTCAAACATGAAACTAACAATGATGTACAACAGTGTTATCAATATTCTCACTGTTCTATCAATTTTGATGTCAAATAAGATTGATAAGTCTAAATATTTTAAGTGATTGAAACAATGGTTTTAAATTTTACAACGCATTGTACATTATGTACTTGTACCACTCGCTTTCATAAAGATTCAGTAGAAGTATCGTACAGAGTGTTCATCACTTTTTTAATTTGTTAGCAATTATCTTCTATATTATACATGAATTTCACCAGCAATTGCTAGTGTTCTGTTGCAACAATAATCTAAAATAGTTTACACCATTTATTAATCGGACTTACTGTTTGAGTATTCAAACCGTTCACTCAGGTGAACACAAATGCTGGTGGAGTCAAATCCATATTTTCCGGAATTTCCATCACACACTCAGCTAACGATCAGTTAGCGATCATGTTCATGTATTTATCAAATTCACGTGCTTTTGAAAATCGATATTGAACAACTTGTCTGTGCCAAGTTCAGAATTCGTTTGCCTATTTTTAACGAATTATGTTTGTGCGGATCCTGGTTGTACAGTCCTTGTTTGTTGCAAGACATTACCGATAAAATCGGTCGTCGCTAACGCATATTGCAACTGATAGCACTTCTCGATGTCACTGCTAATTTTCCAAAAAATACAACGCAAAAATTTATTTGATGTAATTGAGAGAATAAGTGCCTTGGATACACAAATAGCCGTGCGAATAGTTTAATCGAGAAAGAAAACTACATGCATATAGGGTGGATCTATTTAATAATAAATCAATCATATGATTAAACCATTAAAAAAATAATCTCCAATTTATCTTCGGTTATACCTAACACATATTACTCAAAACGTTCAAACTACTGATTGTAATTTACATATTTTATCTTATTCCAGCTGCATTATTGAAAACACTAAAATGAAATTAAATAGAAAATTGCTGATCATTTGGAAAATGTTCATTTAAATGCATTTTTACCACCCAAACCCCATGACAGATTTCGTATTGTTGGCAATCATCGAGTAGGGACAGTAAGATCAAGATCCACATGCGTTTGAAACAGTGGAAGAAAAGAAAATAAGTTTCGCTTGCGTGAAAATTATACCCACTACATTAGTTCCGGCACATGTGATTGAACCGGTTGGTCGCACCAAACTCAAACAATAGTGGTAAGCATACGCAAATTGTGTTTGATACTTCCCTGTTTCGAGCACATGCGGATAGTAATTTTATTGTCTCTACTTGACGAAAGAAAACAAAACAAAGACATTCATGACGTTTTTTCGATCGAAATGCATGCACATAAGCATTGTTTTCACGATCAATGCTTGAAACATTACCTATATACTCCTAGGCGCGTGCGATTAAATAAGTTAGTCGTACCAACCGTATCTAACAGTGGCATACAAGCGCAACATTTTTCGAATTATTTCACTGTTACATGCTCATGTGAATCTTCATGCTTCCAAAGAGCATGAGAAAATTCTGGCGTTGTGCGTGCGATGGAAATACATTCAAATGAGCATTTTTCCGTCATCATCTATATGTATTTAGGCACAAGTTAGTGAAAACGTTGGTGGTTCCATTCTAATCAAACAGTGACAAAAAGCGCAACTCCTCTTATCCAAATGTTTCAAGTGCATAATGATCATAACCTTACTATCCCGATCTGATGATGGCAAACAACATGGAAACATTCCTGGTGTGTGATGAAAAGGCATGCAAATGAGCATTTTTCATGATTTTGGTTTCACGTGATATATCCATGTGTGTAGGCACTTGGTGTTGTGCAGATTACTCGTACCAATTTCATCGAAAGTGGCTTATGAGCACAACTTGAAACATAAAACTGTTTAATATCTTATCACTCGCAACTGTATCTAGACTGGACGAATTTCATGATTTGTAGGTTATCATAACCGTGGCTTCCATCTCTTTTATTCACTCCAGATATGGTACTGAACGTTAACTATATATATTTAGCTTAGTATTTTAAAAATATTTTGTATTCAAACATCTGTTGTATGCGTGAATATTACCTCAAATCATACAGAATGCTAACAATCAACTGTTTAAACTGGGTAGGTATATATTCCAACAGAATTCGCAAACCAAAATCAAAATAAAACTTATTTTGCGCCCTGCGACATAACTGGAAAATTTTCGGTAAGGTTATAATTAGCTTCGTACATAAAACTTTCAATTTTTTGTGAAGTATTCAAATTCGCCGGCTGTAGTGCTGCTGAAATCTTCTGCAAGTACCAGACGGAACTTTTTTCTTGATGGTCATTTGTTTGGTTGACTTAGATCTGTTGATTAAATCGCAATGCCTATCTTATTAACTTTAGAATTCCAGTTTTTGAATTAAATGTTCGATTTTCTGATCAAAATCTGATAACACTTACACAATGATGAATCATGTGAGCAGTACATATGTGTTTAAAATGCAAAGTTATATTTAGATTTAAGAAGATTATTATTTAACACTGGCATAAACGTACAACTTTGTTTACCACAATACCATTGTTACAAGCCTCACTGAAAACCTGATCTGACTGCATATCACCAATGAATTACTGTCTCCACCTGAAGACGGCAAACAACCAGAAACCTGGTTGCGGTGAATAAATACTGGGGATGTGCTCTACACAATATAAAGATTAATACTGTTATGAGAATCCGATTTTCTCAGAGTTTATAAAATTATTCACACCGGTTATGATTGACCAAATATTAAAATGTATACACATTGAAACAATCATTTAAAGGTGACCACAATGCACAAAGTCCATACCAAAGGGCCGCCAGTTCGGCCAATTTAAGCAAAGCAAATTCGCGTTCAATCAATACTTAGATTCACATTAACCGTGGTGTGTGTGCTTCGACCGTGCATTTTATTAAAAACAGAAAGCTATGCTCCAAATTTGAGCGTGAGTTGTGATAACGTTGCTGACGATTTAAACAGAAAGTGCAATGTTTTCGATAAACTCATGTGTTTTTATATGACAAGGTGCAACCACACATCAGTTCATTTGATATATTACGCAAAAAC
>JACCGJ010001287.1:15547-28224 GCA_013407085.1 Atriophallophorus winterbourni
TTGATAAGACAGTGTATGTGGTTTCGGTAATTTCTCTAAATCTGCGATTCTATTCCTTGAGTATTCAATGCTTAAGATGCGAATCTGTTGGAAATTTTATATCTACGTTGGCTACTAGTAATAACATATTAGCCAATTTGCGAAATTTGGAATCGCAGAAATCAATGAATTGTTTAAAGTTTTCGTTAAAAAGTAGGCTAAATTTGATCGCACCAGCACAACAAATAATTTATGTATCACACAAGATATAGATAGTGTTTTCGTTTATCTATCTATCTTTGGTACCTTTGTTTTCTCATCTATATTTAATTTTAATTTTACTCCATTTCGCTTCGACACTCGGGGTAGAACACACCTGATGTGGTTATAACTGAACGTAAACATGTTCAAAGCGATTCATGGTAAATTTTTCAGGAAAATAAATTCCCGATGTGTCTCAAGCTTATTATATTAAATCGTAGTATATAATAACAAAAAATTGGATTATTATGATTAAAATAAATATTATGAGTAATATAAGCGACATCGATTTTTACAATTTCAGATGATAAATATAATAAATTTTATCATTTCTAATTGATATATTTTCTAATTATTCGACAAGGTTTTCACAGACCGTCAATTGATTTTTTTTATTCCGCGAGTCCGTCACAGTAAACTATTTTCCTAATGATAAAGGATTATATGTGAATTGAGATGAAATAATCAAATATTTTATTTCATTTTTTCGATCACACGCACATTTCAAAACAATCCGAACTCGTATGTGATACTTCAATAGATTTCATTAGCTTCTTAATAGCATTATTTCATATAATTAACAAAGTGATGAACTCATACCCTAGCGGCATTGTTTAACCGTAAGTAAAATTTTTAAATTTCTGGATTAATGGAAAATATTTTTAATTTCAAGAAAACATACATCATAATATTTCCCTTAAAAAACCTTATATAATATTGTAATATCTTATCACTTATCCACGTAGGATTACGTTGAATATATGCTTTTTATAATACACAGAATTTGCTGTGTCTTCAAGTCGACCGTGCATAAAATTGATTTCTCCACACTTGTTTTCTGGCTTTTTATTATATTTTCTGGGGAAGTTATTGTAATTGTTGAAAATACGTCTATATTGATAAACCATATTAGTTTTTTCATCTTCACTCTGTATTACTTTGATTTTGGAGCACACAGGAGCAGTAAACGGTAAGGTTTTAGAATCCAATGACATGTTGCATTATTAAGATATATCAAAATGAAAGGAATTGAAAAAATTGATTGTGAAATTATTTATTCAATGTAAAACGGTTCTTATATTGTTTGGTCCATTCAAATTGCTCAGTTAATGAAGAATCTGGAAGAACTTTTGAAATATAAATTAATTAGGTTCAAATCGCAGGTTAGCATTGCAAAGGCCAATCATGAGTTACTTTCCGTCAATAAATAGAAGATTTTAAAATCGCTCCGTACCACCTGCCACGATTTTGTAAGTATATGATTTTGAAAGCAGATGTCCGGGAGTATTTCGTTTGGTATTTGTTTAGAAATCGGAACTTTTAAGCAAGAAAATACTTATCCACGAATATTTATATTGGATAATCAAGATTAGGCTTTACGTTTGATCACTAATTTCGTTATAATATTGGGCGCTCAAAAAGATTAAACTTCAATGTTTCCCGTGTTTAGTTTGGCTGGGTCGCTCAGCCTCTCAAGCACGTTCTCGTTAAGTAAAAATGAAAAAGCCCAAAGAGGTCTATCTGGACACTGTTTACAAAGGCTATACGCTAACATCAATCTGCTTTTAGAGGTTGTCATTAGTGACAGATATGTGATTTCTTGACCAATTTTAGTTAATCAGACAGGCAGGTAGGCTGCTGATTTACATGGTACAAATAAGAAGCCGCCACAGCCATTTCGCCAATTTACTTATCCTTATTAAGGTTACGATCGTTCGACTTTGGCGCGAATTGCACGAGATGCATATGGTTTATCCTAAATAAATATCAGAGGTGGATGCTTTTTAAGCACCAAGTTACCGGAGACTTCGGTCAAAAAGGGGTCGTTGTTTTACCATATATGAAACTTTAAACATGAACAGTTGCACCAGAAACAACGTAAGCTTGTGATAATTTGGGTTAATGCTGCCTGAGAAATTTAACACTTTGATGAAAGTTTAGATCTAATTTCGTCGTTGTTGGTGCAGTCTCAGAAGAACTTACACTAGATATCTGGCTCCCATTTTAATGTTACATTTTGTTGTAAAACCAGCACTTTATGAAAATCTTACTGATCCGTGGTTTATCTACTGTGAATATCAGATCGTATTTGACAGTTATTTTTGTGGCAGTTGGCTTTCTTCGAAGAAATATTTACACATTGGCATAACAAAATGAAGTCTAAAAACAAAAAAACTAATGGTCACCACATGTTCAGAATTCTGTTGAAATGTTTATAAAACTTTCCAACTGCAATAGTTGGTTGAACATTAAAATTTGTTTTTTTTATTTATCAACCGGTGATTGTAATAAATTATGGAAACGATTTGCCTTCGATTTCATAATTTAAGAATAATTTTTGGATGACATTTCGGTTTGAGAATTTTTCGTTTACATATTTCAGTGCGGTTGAGTGAGTTCATTAAATTATTATCATACGACGTCGTAATAAAACCCTTGAACGAGAACATGATTATAATTTTTATATTTTTAACCAACAGATACAGAACGGTATGTTATTTATACTGTGGTGCTCACATTCCCTCACGTTACTTTTTATTTCTTTAACTTGACCGTCATATACATTGGAATATATTTATTGCCTCTGATTTCATAAAATGACCTGGCACTATGGCAATAAATTTATTACGTTTGGCGTGATTTCATTCGAGTTCTCGATGACGTCTTGGAAATGTTCGAACGTCGCTGCTAAATATTGTACTCGACCAACATTGCTTTGAATTTGCATGAATTGCATTTCTTAATTTCGCTTGGAAAGTGGAAAATTTGAATAATTATGCACACAATCAATCCTGTAAAATTGGCATCGCATCTAAATAGTTTATTTGAACTCTGGATAAAATAAATCTAATTAGAAGCGAAACATATAATTGATCGTAATACATGGAATCCCCTGACTGTAATGAGTTTCAGAAGCACTAACCAACTGAGGTCTATGTATAAATGGCTTGAACTTAACAACTAAGGTTTATGTATAAACGGCTCCAATTAGAAAGCTAAAATTCTAACTTTAATATAAGCATCCATATTGATATTTCGGAGAGTTGTGTTATGATTTTGCAAGGAAAAGATAATAAATGCAGCTTTACGTTTCAGAATAAAGGAAGCATGTACATTGAATTTAGATGCACATATATATTGTTCATTTATTGTTGTGGGTTTGATGGGTTAAAATAAGTTCAAGGTTTAAAGCTTGATCTAGATCTCGTCTGTGATTGTGTAATGCAGCGAGTTCGATGAACTCCTCGAATTTATATTCAAAAGTCAGCAGTGAATGATCGCTTTTTTTAATATAAACGCGGACTATTGAAATCACCCACTATCAGCCATTAAGTATTGTGATGACTTGAGGTGTATTGCAAATATACGTATAATTTAACTTTGTAGGGGTTTTCGGATGACATGAAAGGAATGTCGACAATACATTCAACTTGTTTGACTAGGCTCATACAAAACCACAGCATGTCAGTAAGCTTAAGTTCAGGAAAATTAATTTTGTTACACTGCTCGAGACGTATATAAAATTGATTGCAGATAAAACACATGAATTTACTCTATCATAAATAATTGATGTTATGTTCGGAATCGAGCGCTCTGAACCAGCAATGTAAGGATTATATCAGGTCTTTCTTACCTCGAACAGATTGAATGAAATTCTCTCTCAAAGCTGAAATAGTTTATGTGATTTTTATCTGCAACAACTAATGCGTACCAAATCCTTTCATCATAAAGATCCTCATTGGGAGCATTGGCCTCGAATTTCGATCTTACTTGAGCTCATCAGCGGAGTGATACCCCGACCATCACCATTGTAGTAACACGCCTCAATGTTTTGGTCACTGTGATAATGAAGGGCACATTATATCACTCGAACCGCTGGTCACATCTTTTGGCGGTGAGATATTTAATTGGTATCAAACGCTTCAGCAATGTATGTTGAAAGCAAATAGACTTGTAGAGGATTTGACCCGTTACTTTTGTATATGACGTATCTAAATATTTTTTATGTCTACAACTACTGAATTACGAGCTCCAAAGACAATGTACAGCATAAACCCTACTACAATCCATGTTCTGATTACTAAGCTGATATGGCAAAACCCTTTCCCAAGAGGCGAAAGTTCATGATTCATGAATTTGACTTATCTCATCGAACCCTTTCTTTCGCATCAGGTTACTTCGGCTTCGACTCGGCAGGCCAAAAAAAAACATTAGCTTTCATTAAGTATGCGTTGATAATAAATTCCTAAATATCCTCTTCGAGTTCAAAATCAAATTTATTCAGCTCTGATAGTTTACGTGTTGAGAGTTAAAAGATGTTTAATGTGGCATCGGTTTTAAGCACACACGCATACGAATTTTAGTACGTTCTTTCAGCTCGGGTGCTTTTCTCGCTTAGAAATGTGTATCTGACAGCTTCGATACATTGCATAGATTGTAATGATACTTATGTCGGGCTTAGATTGATTAGTAATGATGGGTTTCTCCGGCATTTTCGAACTTGTGAATTGTCGTAGGAAATCGTCGCCTTAAACCTAATGATTTCATCGGATGAGGACCACGTTAAACATATAAACAAAATAAATCGTTACTACGCTTGATAACCATAATAGATTTTGGCGTGGGTTTCTGTACATTTTGACCTTCTGAATTCACATCTTATTCCGGATAAGTTAAAAAGGAAATTATATTTTTCTCACATATGTTTACTTGGAGAGAAACTTCAAGTTTGGAAAACGACCTACAAAACTCGATATTCGAAATTCCAGTTTCACCTAACTTTGGAGCGGAGCATTTAAATCGGCCGTGCTTAAAATTAATGTTTTCATGCGTTTTCATTTTTTCAGTCAACACGGAACCTTTCCTTCTTAAAACGTTTTAACATGTCGCGAACATGTAAACGAAGGACGTCTGATGCGCCGCAAGCTTTAAATGCTGCGCAATATTTTTATTTTGAAGGATGGGGAATTTGCTGCGCCAGTCAGAAAAATGCGAAAAAAAACTTATACATGGGGGTTTAAAAATCGTGCAGCATGACTTTTCACCAACTTCCATCACAATCAAAAAGTCTAATGCCTGCAGACGAAACCGGAGCAGTTTTGGATTTGAATGTGACTGGCAATCTCAAATTTTCCCATCAATGTTTGACGTCCCTCTTATTTGCATTGAAATTCTGTGTTTAAACTACTTTGATTAACTGAAAATTCGTTTTAGCGAATAAAGATTTCTTCTTCTTCTTCTTAGAGCATGCAGTGGATTTCAGCAAACTTTATAGTTGATAAAGATGTGTGTCAAAACTTCATTAATTTCGTTAGCAATAGGACAGCAGATGAACACACTTAGGTTAATTGGCGCAGTTCTGCGAGTTTTGTTTTCACAGAGTTGAAGAAATCACTGGTAATCAAAACAATGTGTCTGTTCAACAGTCATGACGTATTGAATCGTCAGTGATATCGCACACGTGAGTGTGTTTGTTTTAGAACTTAAAAATAGATTTTCAAGAATATCACTTTATTCCGAACTAAGAACTCAAAAGATGTTTACGGAAGATAAAGCAATAAGCTTAACAAAAATGTCGGTGAAATTTTGTAACAGAGACTAATTTGGTCGCATGATGATGAATCTTGTTCTTTCGTTCAACAACCTTACTCAGCGTTGTTGGCCGGACGAAAATTGTGTATTCCACAACAGGATGTACAGAAGTTATAGATAACAGAATATACTTTTCAGTGAAGTCGAAAGACAGCATGATTAATTGCGCACTGTTTGACAATGATGTCAGGGATTGAGGTTTTACGACACTCTGATATTTAGATATTGTTCTCTGGTAGTCAAGACGAGATCTTCATGCCAGTAAAAATACGTTTAGTTCAAACATTTGCCAATACACAGAATTTTAACTAGTGAATAATTAACGGGCAAATCATTTGAAGTAGAATAACATTCCGAAACGCTAAAATCTCACTGGAATCACAGGACCGGTTTCGAGGTTTTTGCCTCTCATCAGCTATGCGTATCCGCTGGACTTCGATTCGAATTGTGCCATCCGTCTACACAAATACTAGTTCGAAACGTGAAGAGTCCAGCGAATACACATAGCTCATGAGAGGCAAAAACCTCGAAACCGGTCCTGTGCTTCCGGTGAGATTTTTGCGTTTCGGAATGGTATTCTACTTCAAACTATCCTGGGGTTGTAATAACCCTCACGGCAATACGCCGTCCGATTAGTTGGGGGTTAGTTTAGTCCCTTCAGCTACTTATAAAGTAGCGAGTAGACGGGCAAATCATTTGTCTGTGACCAATACCTTAAGTTGCACAGAGCCCGCTGTTGTGTCAAACAGTGTTTAATAGCTTCACCACGTATCCACATGTCAATATCAAAGACAAACAAAACGCACTATAGAATTATTATTCACGAATAACGAAAGTGGTCCACGCGCCGCACATGGGGAACACCAAATTTGACATCGATTCGTCAAGAGAGGCTACTGCCTGTGCGAACGTGTAGGTGTCTATTAGTGAGATTGTCCCTCAACCAGTTTCGCAATATCACATTCAGTTCATAATCTTTTTTCTATTTCATTGAATGCCATGATTGACTCGATCGAGAGCTTCGTGAATATCGATGTAGGAGGCATGAACAGAATCACCTACATAAAGTGCTTTGGTCAAATCCTCGAACGTAGTAAGAAAGTGAGTAAAACAGTAACGATTTCCTTGAAAGCCATGCAGTGCTGAGGTCAATTTATTACGATTTCCTAAATGTTCAGCATGCACGCAATAAACGTGCGCTAATTAATTAAGGGATTACCGGATGTAGCTTTACTGGTCTACAGTTAGCTGTATCTGTTCGGCTGCCGCGATTTCCAAGATTACAGACTAGTGGGTGGAACGTCGTTGAAAATAAAAGCCGAAATCATGAGGTCACATATTAAGCGAGCGAAACACTGGTGGTCAACCTATGTTGTTATCGTTTCATAAGTATGCTAATTTTAACTGTCCGATTTTCACCCGTGCTTCATCAATGTTGAATTAGTCTATTACGTTTAATTAAAGTGAACAATTGAGAACACGTATCGGAGGGACCCACAATTATGCCTTTATTAAAAATAAAACTTCCATAAGAAATCACCGATACCTATTAACTTGGATGAAGGATGACTTTCATCAAATTGTGTAAAAACGTTTTATGTAATATCTAACAAAAATTAGAACAGTTAGCGACGTGTAACAGCATCAATTGATGCATTTCTTTTGGTTTTCGAAGACGAGTGGAAAATTAGTGGTACACTAATATTATTCCAATTTCAGAAGTTATTTGCGGTGAGCTACGTTTTACAAAATCTACTTGTTAGACAATAATCCGAATAAGTTCACACCAAAAACTGTTTCTTGCTGATAGGCTTCATTGGGTAGTAAGAACACTGAAATAACTTCAATGATTTATATAATAATATATCATTATGATATATATATATATATATATATGCCAAATTAGGGGTTAATTTAAGGAACTTTAAGTAACTTTTACGTATATCCATGTTCAATTAAGTTATGTGTTTAGTTTTTGTTAGCCTCTTCAGTCGAGGTTGACCATATATGTACATCACAATCGCATGCATTTTTGATGTTCCACCGCTTTTCGAATGAATAAACTGTCCGATTCGGGAGGAAAAATATATCCATCATGTATCACAGAGGTAGGCAGTGCGCGGTTGTTTGGCGTTATTTGCGCGATCTGTGTTCAGCAGCCAAAAGCTGTATCTTCTCCTCCTCCAGCTTGTAGACTACCGCTCAATCGTCTTAGGCCCTATTGCCGAAGGTTAGGCAATACAAGGAGAAGGTTTAGCTTATGTAATTGATCTCGGACAAATTAGTTGTTCTTTAATGTAAAATGTTAAATGTTGCGGCTTGAAAAATCCGTTCTTGGCACACATAAATCATTTATTAACGAGTGCTATCGCGTCGAGACTGGTCGTTCTACTAATTTCTATCTTCTTTTCGATATTCATTAGTGTAAGTGAAGGGTTCCCGTAAAATAACCTCTCGTGAAATTTAGCTTATTCATCTTATGAGATGTGAGATATTTTACATTGATACTTCGTCGATGTTTATCATTTCTCAAATTACTTAGGCTCTCAAATCACAAATATAACCAATGAAACGAAAGTTTTCCTTCGCACACATTTTCGTCCAACACACCACACAACCGGTTTCGTAGGGTTTGCACCCATTAGCTAGGGGAGTATGATCAGGTGGAGGGGGCAAAGCATTTTAGAAACTTTCGAAATTTAATCTTCAAACTAATATTGAATATATATATATATATATATATATATATATATACATATATGAATATCCAGGCCACTGCTCGATAACGTTGGCACGGCTGACATGCTCTGTATAGTGATTCTGCTTTAACGAAGATCAAATTTCACAAAGAAAAAATGAAACCATCAAGTAGACCCATGCCTTAAATGAGTGATTCCATAGTTTTGTAATGCCCAGTACACCCTACAATATTTCAATATGCTATCGCACCTAATTATATAAATAGACAACAGGAATGTTCACTGCACGAACAGAGAATCCGCTGAAAAACTAACTGCGAATCCGCACAGAATGCCAACACTTATTACAAGATAAAACATCTAAGAGTGCAACTCGTACACTATAGATTGCTGTTTTGCATTCAATGGATTCCGAGCTCCCTTGTTTGGGAAACCCTGCCATAGATCGACCGAAGACGGTCGATAAAACTCTAAAATATAAATGTTAAGGTAAATGTTATTTACCATGCACCAGTTGCCGATATTTTCTAATTACTGTGATCTTATCCAATACCAAAATTTATACGAGAGAAGATCCCCTATTGATACGTTATCAAACGTAAATAGATGTGCTTCTTCATGTGTTCAATTCGAAACATGCGTGATAATTTACTGATTTGAGCATTCAAGATGCAGTGTAGATAATTTACTTTTAACACAACAAAATCTAAAGAGTTAATTGAAAATTTTACATTTTTCCAAATAAGTATATAAAGACACAAGAGAATGTAAAATTAAAATGGTTTCAAAATTTTAAAATTGTAAAATTTTTATTTTTATTTGAAATGAAAATGCGTAGCCAGTCGAAACTTCCCCTCAATATCTCTTCCGGTAAAACTGCAAGATTTGATAAGTGGACACCGTTTTCGATCACGCTCGTGATTTGTGGCAGAAAATTTAACGGTTTATGTAATTTATGTAATACGAAACCCTGAAGCGCATCACAAGTATTGGCGTTATTGAGACGAATTTTCGGCAGATTCTCCAATCAGTCGGTGCCCCGTATCATGAACACCTATCTGAGACCAGCGATGGAGTACGCTGTTCTGGCTTGGTCACTCTGGCTTCAGAAAGACATCAATCTTCTGCAGCGTATTTACAACCGAACCACAAAGCTTGTATCCGGACTAGCTGCTAAACCATATGAAGAACGTTTGAGGAGTCTCAATCTTTTCGACTTTCGCTGTCGTCGACTAAGTGGTGACCTCATACTGATGTACAATATTATGCACGTCCCTAACCATCCCTTGTCCAAACTTTTCACACGCTCGCCACCTCGTGCCAGTCGGAAACACGAACTTTCAGTGCTTATTCCCACTTCAAGACTGAACTGTCGAAGATATTCGTATGCTGTACGTGTAAGTTTCACATGGAACACCCTCCCCTCCACTGTTACACACTCAGCCAACCTGGATATTTTTAAAGCTAATTTGGACAAATACTTGAGAGACAACCCAAACTTTGATACGATTTACACTACATGAGTTTCCCTGTTCTTCTTTTTATTGTATATACCGCATAACTCCATCCTATGGTTATTGTTAAGCTAAATGCTTTTTAGACCATTACAACTTTGAATCACTTTGAATCACTTTGAATCTATACGGAACCAACGTGTGAACGCCATCGCAATTGCAATATCCATTACCAAATCTGATCCCATCAGATAAAAATGCAAATAATAGGGTGGATATAAATTGAACGGAATTTCATTGTCTGAAATGAGCCAACGCTTAATGGCCTTGTTTACGTTCCACGTTTTTACGACTGGAAGTCGGACACGAAATCCACCATTATAGTCTAATTTACCAACGGACGAAATCTGGTTGACAAGAAATATCAACTTCTCAGGAATTACGGTCAGATCATCATCGATGAAATGATATATTGGTGCTTGTCTACGACAGAATGAAGCTGCCCATCGGAAGTTGAACATCATTTTCGTTATCAAATTGTAGTAATTATCCTCGAATTTTCCGATGAGCATATCATCGAATTGTGCACTTTCGTTGAGCAATTTCTTCACAGTTTGTGTGTAGTTCAACTCAGTTTCGATTCTCGTTTTGAATTGTGGAAGTCGAATCCCATCAAACTCGTAAGTTTCCCGCCGTTCTCGCTCTGGGAATCCCGTAACAAATACGAACTGTACCTGGAACGTTTTCCACATATGTTTTCGCATAAACGTATCACGGCCTCGTTGGCGGTTACTGAAACATCCCACGCAGGTTTTAATGAAAACAATCGAATCAAGGGAATTCACTTCGGTCGGGTGTGAGCAGGCAGCTCTCGGTTGGACAAGAACAGGGAGCTCATGTTCATTGATTGGTTTCTGTCAAAAACAAACGTGGAAATTATTTTGAAATTATATGTCTATCGAAGCCGTAGCAATTTAAGTCCACCCTTCCCCATCTTATAGTATTTTATTTTTTCATGTGTATGGCAGTTTTAAGCATCGGTACGGTGTAAGCTGTCTTTGATGATTCTTGATGCTATTGTTTTTCAATTTTCTTTCTCGTGGAAGCCTATTACTGGGCATGGGCGTGGATCGTGTGACCGATTCGTTGCTCAAATCAGTTAAGCTAAATTAAATTAGGTCTGGTTTTAATCGCGACATGACAAAAGAAATAGAAATAGACTGCCGGCTGCGTGGCTATTTTTCAAGAGTCTGGACACTGTTAACTACGCTCGTGCTGGAGTTGCAGGTGTTGAAGTGGCACTGTTTGGTGAGTTTGATCTGTGTGCACACTGGCTCGCCACTGTTGTTCATAATGCATACTCGGACCGTGTTTCTGATACGTGATTTGTTCTTTCCGAGCCGATTGTTGTAACTTTGCTCACGAGCGTTTGCTTCCGCTGCTCGATTGCTCGCAGTTGACGGTTTCCCTTTCGTGTTGCTTGCAGGTGTCGCTCGTGATAGACCATTTGTTCAGGTGAGTGTATTGCATAATGATGAACAGGTATCACGACGGTGTTATGACTGTGGTTCTTGTGATATGGCTGGATACTCTGATGATTCGATAAGTTTTTGAACATTGTAAACATTTCCTTTGCCGTTGTTTACAGAATGCCGCGCGCAGGCTTCTATCCGATGTGTGTGCTGCGTCGTTGGTTTGACGGAAATGAGTGTATTGAATTCGCTTTCGCGTTGGTGCTGATCACTTGCCCTCAATGAATGTTTTTAATTACTCGTAGTCTGAATAGGGCCGCTGCGTGTTTTAGCCATTTCTCGTTGCAGGCGTTCCGCTTGTTCACTACTGCGCTGCCAATTCCAATGCTTGTGAATCATTTGTAGGGTGGATTGATCGATTGCTGTGCGTTCGAATAAAATGCGTATGTGCTGCGCATTGTCTAGACTTTATTCGAATTGTGTAGAGAATATCCGCATCTCCTTAACGGTAAACTGTTTATGTGGTCGGTTGCGAGTCGTCCTTCATGTTAACCGTGTTTGGTTTGAGGTAGTTTTCTCCCTCTCGGTCACCACAAATGTAAATTTAACTTCTTTGCACTTTTATTCATTGCACCCATTGGTTGTTGTCACGGCCGGGGCAGTTTTGGAGATAAGCTCCCAATTCCAAAAATGCTCCAATGGCCTGCGTCTCATATAGCCTCTGACAACCAAGTCCAGCTCCTGGCCTGCACGCGTGGTTCTGTGTGACCCGCGGAACTGCTCCTACTGACAGGAGAAAGGGCGAAGGCGGCTGACTGGCGCCTCAAAACCAGCATGCTTCGGGCAGTTGGAGCTCGTTAGTCCATGAAGGCGACCGACCTAGGGGAAGGAAAACCCTTATCTCAAACCTTCACTGCCTTGTGGCTACATCCATTCATGGAAAAGGCTCCAGGAGTCAACCTCGAGGAAAAATCCGGAGCCGGAGTCCCGTTAGGCAGTCCGAAGTTTATTCAACTTCGTCCTGCCAGCTCCTGCGACGGCATCGTTGTCCAAACGTATCAGCCTAGCTGTTCCTCTGGTTCCAGTGGTGCCGTGGAGAGGCAGCACTAGCTGCATGGGCAACAGCTAGTTCTTCATATTGAACTGCCCTGGCGTACATCACAACGCACCAATGGAGAGGACACTCCATTCCGCTTCTACGGAAAATAACACGGGAAGCA
>JACCGJ010001288.1:0-15705 GCA_013407085.1 Atriophallophorus winterbourni
ACGACGGCAAACAGCCAGAATACGGTAGTAGCGTGTAAGTGCGGGGGATGTGAGCAACACATCACTTTGGTCATCAATAAGCGCCATGTGTACTTGACCAGAAATCACTAAGTGATTCGGAGTTTGAACATCCTATGTAACGATGACATTGAAGTATAACTTTGTTTACCAATTTTGCACTGTTTCAAGTCTCACAATTTAAACACCGTGGTTCGTTGTACGAACCCTACGTAACAATAGCATCAAGTATAACTTTATTTTACATTTGTAATTTTATTTTTATCGGGCTGCTTAGGATATACAACACACCTCTATCCTGAATCACTGAAGACGACAAGTCACTTTCCAAAAGAATTTCATTAGAAATATTTGTAGTAATACCTTATTCATTACGGACCGAGATGGAGGATTGCAAATGCTAATACAGGAAACGCAGTGACTGGTCGAAAGAGGATATCATGTCAAGTAACAAAAGTAACAAAACACATACATAATGAAGCCAATGATGTAGTAACGATATTCGCTTATAAGTGGCAAGCGCGTCTTTTATTCCTCGTCAAGTGAATTGTAATTGTGTTGATCGACTGGCGTCATTTTGATTTTTAGTATTCGTAGGTCGCGTGATTAGCGCCAGAACGCTTAACCTGGAAGTGTATTGGAACATAATCTATCGGTGTATGTGTAACGCATAGGTGCCATGATTACCGTAGCATCGAATGTTCCCGAAGCATTTGTCTACTACACAATAGACGGTAGGACAGAAAACACGGTTAGTTCACAATTGACCCCACACATATATCAGTTCGGCAACACTTTCAGCATGAATTCACCCAACTGACATTTCACAACAATGAGAAGTTCATTTTCGAGCTGTTAAAGACACCCGGTTTACAACTGGATACAGTGGGGATTACGGCGCATCTCATAGCATAAATGTGCACCTGTTGCGAGATTGCAACCCTAAGCATAAAATAATTTATAAAATTACTTTAATCACAAATACCCAGTCGTCGTGATATTCCCTAGTTCATCAAACAGGATGAAATGACTGCAACGTCACTGTTGCATGTTAGAGCTGTTCACGACGAAAATCTCGGAGTTTCGTTGCAGAAATTGAAATTATTTAATAATGAACTACTGCAGAAAGTCAAGTAGCAGAAACCCAATTTCTCATCTAATTCGTTGCAGCAATGAAGTCATCAGACTCATTTGGTTACACGACGTTTGATTTGTGTGTATTTGCATTTCAGTGATAATTTTATGAATAATCGGTTTCACTTAACTACTGTCAATGTAATCCGATGCACGCAAGTGCTTGATGAATAAATTAAACAGCTAGACACTAAAATGAGCACCAATCGAATGATTGAATCACAAAATCTTCCAAGATTGTTAATTTATCAAAGTTGAAGCAAAAGTTCAATAATTTCATAGAATGGAGGTTTATTTTTAACAAAAGAGCAAACCATTTTCTGTTTAATATGAGGTGCGCTTTTCGACTATTGTTTAATGATTTTCACTGTAATTTTTTCTAGAATAGTATACTGAAATCCCGTAAATAGTAGTCTAGAAATAAAACTTTACGATTCTGCCTAATGAATATATATTTCTTTCGCAGTCTCAGATTTTAACAAGCATGCATCTTGTATCTCAAATAAATAATGTAATCTGTTGAAAATTATCCCACCCGAAGTGGAGGATATACACTGCTAATGACCTCGAATTGAGAGCGAAACTCGAGTCCAGTGCTTCCATTATGGGCAGCCGTGATCAACTTTATGATTATTTCAACGGGCTTGGCACGGATGAGTAGACATAAATATAATCGTACCTGTTTTACTGTGTGTGAAGGAAATGTATGCTAACGTTGTTTGTGTTCGATCACTATTTATAAGAATTGTGGCAAATCTTCTAGTCATCTGAATCAATGACTTAAACTAATAACAGCAAAATATCAAGCATTTGGTATATATATAATCCATGTGAGGTGATAATATCAAGTTGCATAGCAAGAGCTGAAAAATCTGATTCCCTTATTAAAAGACGCATGTTCGCTGTCGAGACGAACCTTAAAAGATTTGAAGAAACAATTGTGTCTTTCAAATCATATGTGTATCAGGAAGCGCAGCAGTCAATTTAAAATACTTGCCTTACAGGGAAGCTGTACCTACTGCTGAAACACTGCTTGATTTAGGAATCAATCAAACAGCACTTCCATCTTCGTTGACCCGGTTGTTTAGACCCTGAATTTACCTGGTGCGAACTCACCCAAATTACTGCGTGTAGTACTACCATATGTACAAGATGCTGAAAATATCTCGCTCTTCTCATCCCTTTTAGTTTGAAAGATACGCGTTCATAGCTTTGAAACCCATTTGGGAGTCAAAGGTTCTATCAAAAGGCACGAAACTCCGTATATTCAGAAGCAACGTCAAATCCGTGCTACTCTATGGATCGAAAACCTGGCGAGTGACAGCAATGTCTTCTGGCCGCTTGCAATCATTCCACAATAATTGCCTTCGTCGAATTATTGGGGTAAAATGGCCAGAAAAGTTGAGGAATCAAGGCCTGTGGCAGATAGCTGCTGAGGACCTGATCGCTCAGCAGATCAGTAGAAGAAAGTGAAGATGGGTTGGGCACACCTTGCGGAAACCTTATGATGACATCACGCGTCATGCTCTGGAATGGAATCCAATCGGGAAGAGACGGGTCGGACGCTCAAGGCTATCTTGGAGGCGCTCGTGTGAAGAGGAAATCCGCAAGTGTGGACTTAACTGGAACGACATCAAACTAGCTGCTATGGACAGACCAAACTGGAGACAAGTTGCCGAGGCCCTATGTTCCTCCAGGAACTCAAGGGATTAAGTCAAGTAAGTCTCTAATGCTGTTGCACCAATGCTCAGGGTTTTATGGGCAACTTTAGTGAACTTTATTCACAGGCGACCGCAGCGTCTTCGGATTTGATTGCGGCTATCGAAACCTGTTTGATTATCTCCGTATGCGATTTTTAACTCAACATGCTATACATGATGATGAAAAGATTGAGCAACAAATGGTGGCAGCGTCCTCCTTTATTTACCCGGAATCATCATCTGTACTATGCTCTTATCCCTTGAGCTAGATGTCTTAGATGCATTGTTTCGTTCCACCGACCTGTGCAACAACCGTCGGTGCACCTTAGCATTGATTTATTGCCCCCTTCTTCATCCACACCACCGGTGCCTTCCAAAAAATGGATTCCGTCATACCCTATGTTATGCGGTATCACTTCAAGAATAATAACTTATTCGATGATGAATAGCATGGATTCAGGAAAAACGATCCTACCTGACAAAATGCTGTTAGCAAAAGAAGCCTGGTCTGAGCTACTAGATGCTGGTCACTCAGTGGACGTAATATATTTTGATTTCTCATAAGCATTTGATTGTGTCATTCACGTACTGATTTTGTTGAAATTCCTGACCTAAGAAGTAGATGGTATGGATGAATGGTAAATTTCTAGTGGGATGTAAGTGTGAGTCAAAACTGAGCTATCAAAGACAATTCAAGTGGCCTGTGGTGGAAAACTAGGACCAGCCCTCGCGCCACTCTTATTTTTAAGATATATATATATATAGAGAGAGAGAGGTGCGGAGAGAGAAAAAAGAAAAAGATTATGTAAAAACATTTTGAGAATCAATAGGGACAGTCAATACGCATTGCTCGACTTGTATTCTTCGGGTTTTAAAGCGAAAACTTTGACTGATCCAGAGACCTATGATTTCTTCTGGCAAGATGCTCGTGTGAAACAAATTCTGACGAAAAAAAATCCGATGAACATCCATTCGAGATTGGGGAATGCTCACAGCCTCTGAATTTCTTCGTGCCCGACTAAGTCCTTGGGACTTATTAAATGATTGAGGGGATGATTGTTGGCGTGCAAAGTTTCAAAGGCCAAGCATATGGTCATTCCGTATTCGTCGTTGGTTAAAATCATATAGCTCAAGTTTTGGCATTCGTTCTTGGAATGGCAAATTTTTGTAACAGGATACCAACTTAGTCACGCTGTGGATAAAATCCTGTCAACTAGTTCAATGTCTTTCCTCAGCCATGGTGCCCAGGCTTGGATTGAATATTCCATAAAACGACATACGAAAGTGTTAATTAACCGGGGTAAGGTTTCTGGCGTGAAACTCCCGAAATTCGACAGAATTTATTAATCACATTTCGGCGATCATATCTGGGCTCGAGGTAACAAGACACCGAGAAACCTTGATACTTTTCTGAGATAGTCCAGACGATATCTTCCATGCCAAGCTGATACGCGTGTTGCAGAGATTAGCCAAGTCGCAGCATATTACATTTCGCAGGATAAAAGGGCAACTCATTTGTCTGGAGCCAACGAAATAAGGTGCACAGTTCCCGTTGTAAAAAACGTTATTAATTCTAATAGGTTTCTATATTTTAATCTGCAAACGGTATCCAATTACCCGCAATATCATTCACCACGTCATTCATATACACCAAGAACAGAAGAGGTCCGAGCACCGAGCCTTGCGGAACTCCACTTGTGACGTCTATTCTTCTAGAGAGGGTGGTGCCAACGCGAATTTGGAAGTGTCAATCAGTAGATAGTCTTTTATCCATTTCAACAACATTCCCGTTATTCCAGAAGGTTTCGAGCTTTTTTATTAAAACGTCATGGTTGACTCTATCGAAAACTTTGGAAATATCGATGTACCAACCATGTACAACATGACCTTCGTCTATTGCCTTGGTCAAATCATCTTGATTCGTGCAGGATGGCGCTGTTCCGGGTATCATCTGCAGCCTCGTGTATAACACAAATCGTTATTCTACTTTGCAACTCCACACTACTTTATAATATTTCAACCCACTAAATAAACGGATACACTTCAGTTCGGTGTGCTCATTATACATTTGACAATGCACGCAACTGCTGGTGAGCGGTGCGGGTTTGAACGCTCGCTTTAGACAATTGGTTTAACCTACTCAAACCGTATGACTTATGAAAACGAAGTAATTGATTAGTAATGATGTGTAAGTGACGGGGATGTAATCACCACAATATATTGGTAGGATTAATTGATTTTCTTGAATCAGATCTTCGATGCAACCATGATTCAATTCTTATGTTTGCAGAATAATAGAACTTGACCAACACCCCGATGTTTGTGGTCGAATTTAATTATACAAACATATATTGACAGAATAGTTTATAATCGTTTGTAAGCACCTCAAGTGCCTGGCAGAGTTGTTGTTGTTGGACTCCTTCAGTCGATGTCGACCATCACAAACGCGTGAATGTTCATGTTCTGCAGCTTTTTGAATGACCAAACAGTCCGATTCGGGAGGAACAATCTTTCCCGCAGCGCTTGCAATGATAGTCAGAACTCGGTTGCATTGCATCAGTTGCACGCCGGCGGCGAGATCTGCGTTCAGCAGCCAAGAGCTGTATCTGCTCCTCCCCAGCTTGCAGACGGTTGTTGTTGGCTCCGCGTGATGTCGACATGGTTAAATCACATCGAATATGAACTTCATGTTTTGCAAACTTTTTTGGAATGACTAAACCGTCCGATTCGGGAGGAACAATCTCCCACAGCGCTGCAACGAATAGTCAGAACTCTGTTGTATTGCATCAGTTGAATGAACAGGAGGCAGGATATGAGGGTGTTCAGCAGCCAAGAGCTGTATTTGCTCCTCCCCGGCTTGCAGACGATGCTTTACACAATGCCTCCAAAGTGAGAGGTCAAGAGCAAGTTCTTCCCAGCTTGCGGGGTCAATGTCAAGAGCTTTCATATCTCTTTTGCAAACATCTTTGTACCGCAAGTGCGGTCTGCCCAATGGTAGACTTCCTAATTGCAACTCACCGTAGAGTAGATCTTTCGGAATACGACCATTTTCCATTCTATATACATGACCAAGCCACCGCAGGCGGCGCTGACGTAATAGGGTAAACATGCTCTGTAGACCAGCTTTTGAAAGCACTTGAGCGTTAGTCACTCTGTCCAATCACATAGTTCAAGATACGGACGGATGCTTCGCTAGATGAAAGCATCAGCTTCCGTTGTGTCTGCGTGGTGGCCCAGGTTCATGCCGTTATAGTAAAGAATTTAGTAACGCACGCCTGTATATACCATCATCTTGTTTTCAGTAGCTTGCGGTTACCCCAAACACGAGAGTTCAATCGGGACAAAATGACAGCTGCTCTGCCAATCCGCTTATCAATCTCCGTGTCAAGCGAGAGGTTGTCCGCAATGGTTGAACCAAGATATGTGAAATGATGTACTGGTTCGAGCTGACAGTTTCCAACAGTGATGATTGGCGGCGATACAGTCCCTTGACCAAGGACTTTGGTTTTGCTCATGCTGATTGTTAGACCAAAGTCTTTGCATGCCGACGAAAAACAGTCCATTAGCGACTGTAGGTTCTCTTGGGAGTGAGCAATAAAGGCTGCATCGTCGGCAAACAACAAGTCACGGATTATCACATCTCGTACTTTGGTTTGTGCTCTCAACCGGTTCAGGTTGAAAAGCTTGCCATCACTTCGCGTGCGTATGTAAATGCCTTCTGTTCTCATCTTAAAAGCGTGCTTCAGAAGCAGAACAAAGAAAATGCCGAACAGCGTGGGAGCAAGAACACACCCTTGTTTGACGCCTCGGCGAATTTCAAATGCTTCTGAACTGCAACCGTTAAAATGGACTGAGCCTTTCATGCCTGAGTGGAACGAAATAACGAGTCTCAGCAGCCTTGGGGGGCAGCCTATCAGATCAAGCTTTTTGAAGAGACCCTCCCTGCTGACGTAGTCGAATGCCTTAGTTAAATCACTAAAAACAGCGTATAATGGCATACGCTGTTCCCGACACTTTTCTTGAAGTTGTCTCAGGGAGAAGATCATGTCAACGGTTGATCTTCCCTTGCGGAAGCCACATTGAGATTCGGAGTAAATTCTATCAGCTAAAACTTGCAGCCGGCTCTGTAAGACTTTAGCAAACAATTTGCCTACAACATTCAGGAGGGAGATTCTATGTAATTGTTGCAGTCGCCTCTGTCACCCTTATTCCTAAATAGCGTGATGATCTTTGTGTCTCGCATCTCTTGTGGGACACCCCCCTCCTGCCAGCACTGAAGAAGCAAATGGTGAAGAGGCTGTAATAATGCTGCTCCTCCGCTTTTGATGAGCTCAGGTAGAATTCCGTCGTCACAAGGGGCCTTCCCATTCGCTAAGCGGTCGATTGCCTTATTGAGCTCATCAAGAGTAGGAGGGGTATCTAGATGTTCAATGGTCGGCAACAGTTCGACATTTTCAAGTGCATGCGGTAGAACCGTACTGTCCCTAGAGTAGAGAGAGGAGAAGTGCTCTACCCATCTTTCCATCTGTTGAGTTTTGTCGACAATAGGCTTACCAGATAAAGACTTAATGGGAGCCGTTTTAAGTTTGTTTGGGCCAATGGCTCTCTTGATCCCATTATACATACCGTGAAAATTGCCGGTATCCGCAGCTTTTTGGATATTGAGGCTAAGTTAGACGACGTGTACACAATGCCTCCATATGTGAAGCGGTCAAGAGCAAGTGCTTCGCCTGGCCGAGTATCACTTTCAATATCGTGGTTCTTTGTAAGAACCCTATTTAACAGTGACATACAAGTATACCTTTTATTTACCACTATACCGATGATTCCAGGCTCGCTGAACCTGATCTTACTGTTTCCACCTGATGACGGCAAACAGCCAGAAACCGGTAGTGGTGTCTAAGGGATGGAGATGTGAGCACCAAAACTTATTGGTCGTTTATAAGCGCCTTGAGTGCTTGACCTCGAATCACCTTGTGATTATTTTTTTGAACATTTTGGTTCTTGTAAGAGCCCTATTTAACAGCGTTCGTGATGTGTAAGGGATGGAGATGTGAGCCACAAAACATATTAACAGAATCAAATTATCAAATCCTGATTCACAACGTATTTGTTCTAATGTAGCTCATCACGCTCAAGCCAAAGTGGGTGCTTCGATTTCACTTACTAACATTTCACCAATATTAAGTTCGAAGAGGTTTATCGGTTTAAATATAAAACCATCTTGGCTTTGAAAATTCTACGTTTTCTCTGTCAGTTGAATCGCGAGAAACCGCTTCACATTTATCGGTTCCGAATTTTAACAAAATCAGAATTTTCATGTGTACATGCACCGCGCGTACGCACACACACACACACACACACACACAAACGCACCATGAGAGTTGCTCATCAAGGCGATCATTGACCTAGAAGTGTGAACTTGCGGTGAAAAACATCGGTTTCTCACTCACGTTGAGCACATCGTCTCACATGCGAGTGCACCTTGTGGTTGTGATTGAACTTTCATTTGAACGTGATGAATAATTGCACGGTTATCGACCGCGATGCTCTTGGCAGCACAACGTAGTTTGACCCAGAGTGAACCATGTTCTGAAACGAGAAAAACACTTCTAAATGCGAAAGGTTTCACTCAGTCATCAGTCGTGTGCAGCGATATTTTATCAGTGCGATAGAATGAAAATTTTAGCAAAATCAGTGCAGCTAGCAAAAAACATATTCTGTGAGTGTCCAATTATATATATCTTGAGTGATAATCTACAAATCCGAAGATGGATCATTAGGTATTAATTGAAGCAATTAAAGCCGGTTCATCGGCAGATGAATGACGGTTCCGTGTAGCTGTAATAAGGATGTTTAGTTGTAAAATTGAATGTGAGCTTTGAAGCCAATGCTGGATGAAGATGGCACATTATTATAGATTTGTGTTAATGCTTCTGGATTTAACTCATCTGCATGTGTGTGCACATGAGATTGAAGAGTTTAATCACACCAGCCTTATGCAATAGAGGCATTAACGTCCAAACTTTGTTTACCATTCCTCCACTTTTTCAAGCTCATGCGGATCCTGATCTTCTGTCCATATCTGATGAGTGCAAACAGCACGAGACCGGTCGTGGGGTGTGTATGGTTATGAAAATGCAGGCAAATGTGTATTTTCGCTTAAGATTAGTTACGTTTTTACAAAATTAAATACTTTTAAAGCAAAAGAAAGACCGGAAAAATCCTCCTCGGTCAAAGCCAACCATCCCACACTCCTCATTCGATTGAGAAACGTTTTCCGTTTTGGTGGATTTCATTATTTCTTAGGGCTTCGTCGAACAGTTAACAAGAAACACAGCTAACAGTAATTATCAAGCTTTTATATGTTTTTCGAAAGATCAGGATGTGATGTTTGAATTGACATAATCTACCTAGGGTGAGTGGCAACTCTGTTAGTGCCTTCAAATAGCCAGTTAGATTTAGGATATCGCCATGAAAACTACCATGATAAATTTGGGTGGCCTCACGTTTTGAATTGTGAATAAATAAACGTCTTGGTTGAATATGACTGTAGTGAACGTCGATAACTTTACATCGGTGTCCTCAGGGTGTGTACCATTGACGTAATCAACAATTAGAACGAAAACAAGCTTACACCTCGATCCTCTATACCGTATTCCAATGAACGTTGTGACAAACGTTTAATCTGATGCATCCAAACAGCATTTGCACGGGTGGAACTTTACAAAATCAACGTGGAATAACTCTCGTCATGATACATTCGTCGTCGGATTCGCTCAATTGGACCTTAATCAATGTAACCGTATCGGTGTAATGGTAAACCATGTCTTACATATTTCTGTTAGTTTTACAGAAAGTAAGCATCTGGTGTTCGATTACCATGACAGAAACCTTAAGAAATCAGAAAATTATACTCATGTCCAACTAACCGTGTACGCTGAACAACTGAAATCATACACTCGGGGGATGTGAGCAACACATCACTTTGGTCATTCATAAGCGCCTTGAGTGCTTGACCACAAATAACTATATGTGATTCTGTGTTTGAACACCGTGTTTCGTTGTATGAACCCTATACAACAGTGGCATTCAAGAATAACCTTGTTTACCATTTATCCACTGTTTCAAGGCTCACTGAACGTAATCTTACTGTCTCCACCTGATGACACAAACAGCTAGAAGCCGGTAGTGTGGTGTAATTTTAGGGATGTGTGCAACACATCACTTCGGTCATTCATAAGCGCCTTGAGTGCTTTACCACGAATCACTATGCAACCCTATGCAACAGTGGCATTCAAGTATAACCTTGTCATACACTAGACGTTGTTACATTCAAGGATTCAAGGATTCACAGATTCAATGATTTATGGTTAAAAAAGTTAATACTTAACAACACCACAGGATGACGGTATGAATGAGAGACTGAAAAATTTAATAGTATTAGTGGAATAGAGAATCTCAAATGTAAGTTTTACGTATGTTATTCTTTTACATATGTAAGCATAATTCGCTTTAAACACAGCCAGGCAAGGAGAGTCCACCACATGTTGGGGTAGGGAATTCCAAAGAATTATAGCATGTAAGGCGAATAAATAGTACCGAAAATCAATACGGGAACTTGGGACGTAAAGGGATAAGTTAGGTCCGCGTGTCACTTTCCCATCACACACATCAAGCAAGTGTTTTAGTGGATGTCCTTCGGTAGACACAATTCTATAGGTCAGAATAATATCGACTCGTATCCTCCTTTTGGTAAAGTCACATAGACCCAGACGTCGCAATCTTTCGATGAAAGGAACATTGTAAAGTTCCATCACTAACTTTGTAGCTCTGTGAGAGATTTTATAAAAGAGAACAATACCTTTTCTCTGTCAAGGAGACTAGACCTCTACCGCATACTCCGTCGGAGTCGAATGTAGACGTTATTCAGCCTTGGTAACGTTACCAGCGAGAATCTTCCAAATATTCGTTGGAATATACCTAACAATCTGTTTCCCTATAGATATATATTCTGGTAGTGGTTCTAGGACTCCAGTTTTCAACTAATCCATACTTCAAGATCATTTTCTATCAAGCTCCACGGCAAATTTTCAGTTCTCAATCGATATGTTCAAAGAACATTCTTGACAAGGTGGAGCATCTTACTTTCCCGTATGTTGAATGTCAAATCATTCGCGGCCGTCCAACTTGACACATCTGTTTGCAGTTCCTCACAATCATCTGCGGAACAAATTTGCGTCCCAATTTTCATATTATCCGCGAACAGGAACCTTTTGAGTGAAATGAGGGGGGGGGTAAATCCTTTACGTATGATAGAAAGAGGAGCGGCCCAAGCACGGATAGTTGTAGGACTCTTCTGATGGTTTTGAAATTTTGGGATAGCACTCCGCTTACTTTAACTCGGGCGGGGCGATCTGACAGGTAGTCACACAACCATGAGTGGAGTGGTTCACATATTCTTAAGCGTATCAGTTTTTGAAGAAGCAAATGGTGATTGACTCTATCAAAAGCCTTAGAAATGTCTATGTAACAAACGTGAATGCAAGAAGTTCTGTCCAATTCCTTCGTCCAGTCGTCTAACGCTATGAGAAGATTCGTTATACAAGAGCGATGAGATCGAAATCCATGCTGCGGTGGAGAAAACAAATTACGCAATTCAAAATGTGCAACCATTTCCCCATACTATAAGTTACGTGAGTTTACCAATAACAGGTAATAGTGTGACGGGACGATAATTTGCAGCGTCAGATCGGCAGCCTCTTTTGAAGATAGGTGTAATTACGCCGGACTTCCAATCTTGCGGTACAACTCCCTTAAGCATCGAATAGATAAACAGGGTGGAATACGGTTCACAAAGCTGACGATGACAGAACCTGAACACATCCGGTTTGATGCCATCCCCACCGGGGATTTTCTTACATTTTGTTTGAACAATTGACTTGTGATATTTTCCGGATTTATCCAAATTTCGTCCAATGTTTCGATTCCTGAGTCGACTAAATACTCACAACGTTTCACTAAAACCTTTGGCACGAACACTTTAGAGTATTTGCGGTTTCAAACGCGGTCTCCACGAGTTTTTCTCCATGCTGGATGGCAAGAATACCTGGTTTGACTTTTGCTTTCGCGTTCATGAATTTGTGTAGTAACTTAGGGTTGAGTTCCATTTTTGACAGCAGCATCAATTGGTGCGCTTCCTTATCCTCTCGAATAAGTGAAGTCACTTTGTTGCGCAACATACGGAAATGTTGCCAAGAAGTAGAAGTATTGTTGGCTTTATGCTGCATCTACGCTGCTCGCTTGAGCGCTATACACTTTTTGTTCTGCTGCGGACAACAAAACGAAGCTCATGTTCGGATATTCTAGGAGCGACCTGCTAGTCCTCGTCTCTCTTTAATTTCAAAAAAATCTATAAGTTCGTTCCATTGCGACTCAGGGCTTATGTTGTCCGTCTGCCAATGCTGAATCTGCACGACCGATTTACTCACGGCTAATTTATCTACCCGGCGAACCACCCCATTTCGAGCAATAGATTGATGTGTACTGCAAACATAAGCAAACACAAGCACTGAATGACCACTAAGACCCAGCGCAGCCTGGAATCCGATCATTTCGGTAGATTGTTCTTCCGATGTTAACACAAAATCCATGACGGATGGACGGTCAGAACCTCTTCTCAGGGTGCATTCGTGAACACGGTTGTATAAAGGTACTGAATCTAGTACCTTCACCAGACATCAGCGTTAAAGAACACCAAATTGTATCCTCGACGGTATGTTCTGTTTTCTCTATTGGACGGCACTGGAGGCGATTATGATAATAAAGGGCAACGCTACCACCACTTCTCTTTCGATCGTTCATATTTGGAATGGATATCTCCATTTCAATCAATTTGGAAGAATACCATGTTTCTGTAATGGTGATAATGTCAGGTGAGTAGTGCGAACATATCTCGGTTAACTCAGGTAATTTGTTCAAAAGGCATTGCACATTTGAATCTAATCATTTTATAAGGTTTATATTGTTTAAACCCTCAAAGCTTATCAATGGGCAGACTCGGTTAGAGTCGGGATGCTCACGTTTTTCGAGCTATCGCATGATATTCAGTTTGAACCGCATCAGTAGGCGTTGGTGGGTCGATACTATCCGTTTACATGCTTCCGGCTATTATCCTGGGCAAGCTCAACTTGACGTTTTGGGTTGGGTTTCTTCCGTTAGCTTTTCATTCACGTTTGATACTATCGGTCATTTCAGTTGTCAAGAAGTTTAGCCTTAAAAAGCTAGGACCTTGCCCTTTATAGTTGGCAGACCTCGGTATCCTAAAAGTATGGCTTTTATAATACCGATTGTTTCGGCGAGGTATTTCCACTGTTTGTCATCGTGCTTAGATCTTTCTAGAGAAGGTACGTCAGCAGCATCTTCCTGAACGCCTAGAAATACAATACTTTTTGGATTATTTTCTAATCAAGATTTATTCGACGACTTTCGCTCCCACCATTGTAAATCTGCATCGATACGACATGTAGACTCTGGAACACCTCTAATAAGGTAAGTATTTAATAGTAGGTTTTCCACATCCTCAGCAGATTGCAGCATTATTCGTAAAAGGGGAGAATCATATTTGTGAGGTGAATTCAGCTAGCGGTTCAGGCGAACTATTGATGAGGGAGGTAACTGCGGCCAGTCTCATCTGACTACAGAGTTTATACCACTCAACTAAGTCGTGTTTTTGATTAGCTTCGAACAGCGATTCCCGTGACTCGGTCACGCTAGTACATATTCATTCATTTTCATTCAGTCCTCTCCGTGCCAGGTGGCACATGAGGCGAAGACAACTTTACGCCAGTGGTTCCGGTCTGTCGCTGCTTCCGTTGCCGTCTGCACCGTGAATCCTTGTGCATGTAGCTCGCGTTCCAGAGTTCTGCGCCAAGTTTCCTTGGACCGTCCCCTTTTTCGTTTACCTTGCGGATGCCAGTGCATGGCTACCTTCGTATGCGAACTGGGATCCATCCTGCAGACATGACCGAACCACGAATCTGTTGTCATCGTTTCCGTAGCAATGTAGGTTTTACGGGATAGGGTTGCTAGCCATAAGCCCAACCCTCATCCTTTCTCAGACGGGCTTGGGACCATCCTTGACCGTCCTTATACCCGCAGATTTTGGTTTATAATTTTAGTCGGTATTTTAAGAACTGGTTTTGCTGAGTCCCTTCTCGTTTCCGTTAAGTTGAGAAGCCATTGATCATCTACTGTATATATAGGTGAAATCATGATCTGAACACGCTCTAGGGTTATCAAAATCAACTCTTCCTACTCCTATGGTGTATAGTGGATTATGCCCATCACTTAGGTACGAAGTAAAAGTTGGATCTTGTCAGCAAATGGTTAGTAACATTACGACTCTCGTGGTATCACACGCTCGAAACGTTTATTTTATTCGGACGCGCGACATCATCCGGTGAACCGATTATTAAACAACGTTGGAAGCACTCGTACTAGCAACACAATGTTGCTTTGAATTCGCCGAGGACTCACAAAAATTGAATAAATTCATTGGATGAAAACCAGTATTTGCATGCAGTTTCATCACAGGAATCTCATGGCCGTTTTGCGCTGTTTTCACTCATCAAATAGTGTCAGTACGATCAGGATCCGCATGTCTTAAATCAATGGAGACATTAAAAACAATGTTTGATATTTGAAGACTTTGTTAGATGTGGCTGGCACAACCGTACTCTTCACGTGTGCCTACACGGAAGCATATTTATATCTTAGCTCCATTAATTTCTACACCCATCTATCCATAAACAAATAGATGAATGGATTTTTTTCACTTTGATACGTTGACAATTGGAGCTATATCCAGTGGTTTTGTACAACCATTTGGAGACTTGCGAGATCTTGCCATCACCCATCTTTTGTTGACAGAACTGAATGTTGTCTGATATGGATATTTCTTCAACAGGGTTTTCACGATGGGTGCGTTGCATTAGAACGAGACCGAAACAATACACCAACACTTAACTCGCTTCTCACTGTAGCAACCTGATTTAGCCAGTTCCAAATGTACAATTAAATTTACAAGGTTGATCACTAATCGATTTAAAATAGCTGTCCTATACAGTAATTTAAATTCGTGCTTAACAAGAATTTCGGGATGTAGATTTTTTCAATAGTCGACGATGCCGCAAAGTGAATGATCCGCTTAAACCTAAAACGATCGCTTGGTATAAATTGTAAATACTGTTTCAAGTTTTAAGCAATATTCACGCTTCTACTTGTTATTCACCGGCATTAGAACATGCACCTTCTGAAAACAGCGTTCGCACTGACCTCAAACAGTCTCAACCTACATGACCTATTTGATGCGGAAATCGATAATATTCTCGGTGCATCACTGTGAACCATGGTGCACAGGCTGCACTGTGGTGTGTTCAAAACAAATCTCAGTCTACAATATTTAGTCCGTTCTTTATTTATGAACTGGTTGGAAACAATATCTCAGGTACCGGGTCATTCACCATCAACTACCGGAGGTGGAGTCTACCGTCTTCACCTGATGAGTACAAAAGGTACACCTTACCATAAGAGTGATGTACAAATGATTAAAATATAATCAAAGATATCAAATTAATTGAAGTCTTGTGTTGCTGACGTCTCCAAACGTACACTCTTCAATGGGTTTTAGCCCATTGACGGTCATAAGATGAATATAGTGAGCCGAAGTTCAGTCGGAATTGCAACTGTGAAAAAGTAATGAACAAAGTCAAACTTTGAAGCAACAGTTGAGTATGACAACTATAACGCCGACGATAAGTCTATATTTGCTCACCTCAAAAGAACACTTCGG
>JACCGJ010001288.1:16705-48407 GCA_013407085.1 Atriophallophorus winterbourni
ATAATAATAATAATAATAATAATAATAATAATAATAATAATAATAATAATAATAATAATAATAATAATAATAATAATATTAAAACAGACATTTCTGCAGGATGGATTCTAACAGTTTCGACATTGAAACGAAATATCATATATGTTATAATATTAATTTGGGCTGAAAATCCTGCGAATTTTAATTATAAGTTATTTTAGTTTGGTAGATTTTTTATTTTTACGAACGGGTGTCTTGCCTGGGCTTTATACCGGTAAAAACATGCGACAATTACCTCGGGGTTTTGGATACAAAAATTGGAAATGCTGCAACAGCATAAACAGAAATTAACGAGTGTATTTAGATTAATCTGTTTTTTGATGTGCCGACTAAATTAAGATAATTGACCTATGGGTCTTGGCTTCAATGTTATAATACTCAGAGTTGTAATGCTTCTAAATCGGGAATATATTTCAACTGTTTAGTTACAATTTAGAACAAAGAAACAGAGCCCAGTTTGATGAGGACCTGCGCTACACTATAAGACACGAACGGTTAAGCGATAACTCTGAAAATATAATTAGATTTTTTGTTATGTTTATTTCGTGTGAATTTGGTAATTTGCGTAGCTGGATGAATCGTTGTTTTCTTATCGTTACAAATTAATATCCAACTGGCACTAATTATAGTCATGGTAATTGTTTCCAGAAAAGCGAGTGACCAAAGAAGAGTTTAAACATGGCGGTAAGCTTAAATTCATCGTTAAAATCTCGATATTTATCAGTGATAATAAATATTTTATTATATGCATCTGGTTTCTAACACATTTGTTGACACTTGCTATCATGGGACAAGCTAAGATTGCAAGACACTTTTGGATAATGCTGATAAGATCCATATAGTACTGCCACTACCTCGTGAGTGCAAACAGCACGAATCCTGTCGTGGGGTGTGTGTGTGTGTAGCAAATGCATGCAAATACATATTTGTACTTGCTGCAGAACTGATTATACACCAAGCGCACTATTTATCATCAACCGTCAATCTGTTTAGAGCTCGTTCGCAAAATATATCTAAGTTGATGTTAATAATAACAGTCACAAATCAAAATTTAAAGGAAAAATGTAAATTGATTAGTGTTGTTTCACTTCTTAATACAGCTTCATATCCCTCGCGCGTCAGACAGCAAATGCTGTGAAATGCTTCATTTTGATTAATGCGATCGGCAATGTTGTATTTTTAGGGTTTTTATAGTTCGGCCTGTTTTTGTCTCATCCAACGATTGTCACATTAGATGTATGGAAGATGGTAAATAACAAATATCTTCTAAAACCACAGTTTTATGCGTCTTATAAAATCCACATAGTTTTTTCAGATACATGAATTCATATATTATGATTCCCCGTGAAGCATAAAGACGCATACGATTGCGCTGATTAAAAACCTATTCCAGAGATGAACCAGTGATTATTCGAATATGTTGAGCAGGTGCTCACGTCCGAATATCGCGAATGGCTAAATCTCAGAAAATCGCGTGTAGTTTTTTTAATTTTTGAATGTAGCTCCATAGTTTGCTCAATATATGTTGTTGTTGTTTCGATATGCACGGTGAGATTTATAACGATTTTTTTTTAAATTTTACCCTGATAACAGCACTTTACTTCTCGCGCGATGTTCCTGACGCATTGTGTGAGTTTGATTTTATAATCCCTTACTTATTTTGTCAAATTTTAGAAACTGTAAACTCTGCTGATTTTTTCATCATTGCTATTTGAATGCTTGGCAGCATATTCTCACGTCATACTTGTATTGATCAGATTATATTTTTCGAATATTGACGTATGCAAAAGAGAGTAATGAAATCTATCGGTATTAACCCTAAGAGTTGAAAAGAAATTTCTCGTGATCGCCCAATCAGCGCTGTGTAATGGAATGGAGTCTCAAAAGGATCGCTATGACGTTTTGCTGAAATTTAATGATTGATACTGAGGTAGAGCGATTCGAAGTTTGCTGTTAACCTTGAAATCGAATTAACGTAAAGTTAATAAAACGTTGTCATGCGACATTGATAGATACATCGCTGATACACGGGAAAAAACTTTTGGAATCTCATTGAAATGTTTATCTAATAATTTTAAATATGAACATTGTATTGTGTTGTTCTCATGTAGCGGATAAGAGCATCACAATAATAATGTTTAATTTATTAACTAGAGATTTTTCGCTCAAATTTCTCGATACAGTCTCATTTGCGTGTGTAATTATTATTGCGCATACTGAAACCTGATTGGCTAACAACGTACCGTATATCGTTGGTTCGCTTGGGTGAAATGACCATTGGCTAACATTCTTACGATTAGAACCAATGAGAATTAAGTTCCGCGTGAAAATTAATATATCGATCATTCGATCATTACTGATTGGAGATTATTTTTATCACAGTGAACTGTGGATCCGAATTGCCTGCGCATAACAATTCGTTCGAAGTCCCAGTCTCGACACGTATGCCGAATGTTTGCATCTGGCGCATAACCGGTGCTCCGAATCAACGCATCAATGTGACAATTTCGAATGCACAAGTTAGTTTGCTGTGATTATTGATTATTTGATGAATCAATATTTCACGTTTTGTATCGCACGACTACCACGTTTTCACAGTTCATGGCATGTGTATTGCAAAGTTTGAATAGGGTATTTGTGAAGTGGAAAGGTTAAAAAATAGATTCCATGTGAATTTATTTGTTTAAAACATAGTGAACTGTTAGCTACATTTGAAGTGAAGCAACACTAGAAAAACATAAATCGTTAGAGGAAGTAAAACAGATTTAAATGTTAGGCTTGGTAGACTACACACAAAGTGTGAATGTACTGAAAATTCGTGAAAACGAATAAAGTCTTTCTTCTTCTTCTTCTTCTTCTTCTTCTAATACACCAGAGCTAAATAGACCAACGAATGAGGTGCATTTTAAATAACCTTCCAATTAGATTAATGATAGGTAGTCAAATTGAGTTAAGTTCTGGAGCCTAATTCTAATGTCAGCGGATAATTATCAAAAACGTTACTAGTTAATCAAGCTCGAGAAATATTGCTTGCAAGAGGCCGAATGCTAGTACTGCTGGAACTTGATTACATGTAAATATAGTGCTGAAATTCTGATCGTGATAGAAAAGAAAATAGTTTATACAATTATCCATTATTTCATGCTATTTGTTTGTGAGATTGCCAAATATATTTCCCAACACAAACTTTCATTGTTCACAAAATTTTTAAAGAACTTGGGTAGCTCGAATTGGCTACGCGTGTTGGACGGTGGCAGTTGCGACAAGAAGACCTTGACCTACGTTCACAGTGTCCACAGCAGCAAAGAATACAACGCCACGTCGACTGGAAATCAAGTGATCATCTTCATGGTTCGTGTCCCCGGTTTCACCTCCCAAAATAAAATACAAATATCATACACACTATGTGAGTGTTTAATTGAATTGAATTGAATGATATCTAAACTTATATAACTCGGTATTCATTTTGGGCAATCGCCATTAAGAAATAATGCAATAGAATTCAATGTATTGTGATGCTCACATCCCCAACCGTTGCACACCACTACCGGTTTCTGGCTGTTTGTCGTCATCAGGTGGAAACAGTAAGATCAGGTTCAGTGATCCTTTAAACCGTGGAATTCGCTTTGCTTAATTTATTCGGATGTTAAACTAACTACTCATCTATACTTAGACGCCTTACGTTAATTGCAAACGAACAAGATATGATTTCTTTTTCAACCAATTGTTAGTAAGATGTCATTAAATAAGATTTCTTGTGATTAGTAAGATATGAAAAACTTTTTCGGTGTTAATATAAATTGACGGCAAAACCACTCTGAAAATATTTTAGAACAGAACGTTAGTTTGAAGCTCATTGAACCTGATCTTACTGTCGTCACCTGATGACGACCAACAGTGAGAAACCGGTAGTGATGTGTAAAGGGTGGGGATGTGAGCACCACAATATATTAGAACATTAGGTAATTTATTCCGAACGAAATAGTTTATCAAATTTTGTATTGGTATTTAAGGGATTTGAATGCTATCTTTGCTCGAGACAAATCGAATTATTATTTTTCGAGCTAATTTTCTATCTTTTAGGTCATTATTTTTAGTAAATGACGTAGAATAGAAAAGATTGCATAAATCTTGAGTTTGTGTATGAAAAATATATTTCCATCTGTTTTCTCTAAACTCTTTCAGCCGAAGCAGCCCACCCAGGTGAGTACAGTTATAATATGAACGAACGAAATTATAGCGAGTTTGAAGGAAGGCGTCTATAATATTTAAAAACTTAACCACGCATTATGGAATGTAGGTTATCGTGGTAGCTTTCAGTCTTTGAGAGTCTTCTCGGTGAGGCTACCCGCTTGATTCTCAATAGATGTGAAAAAACCACGATTACTGCTCAGATTGTAATCAGCCTAAATGTGTCTGTACCGTCAATTTCGTTCAAAAAGAAAATGATCAGACATAAGTGAAAAGTAACATAAGTAGAAATAAAATGTACCCTGTGTTATGTCAGGAGGGCACTCTCTGTCGTATAGACAGTGAACGAACTGTCGATTAATCGACCAATCAAGATCGATCGTGAGTTTGCTGTCTATACGACAGAGGGTGCCCTCCTAAAACCCTGAGACAAACAGTGGTTGTAGAAAAGCAGGAACAAGTGAATTTCGAATAGAATAATGGGTATCAAGGGCATCGATGTAGTAGCATATAACGAGTACCGGATTCACTGACTGGCGTCCAGCTAGGTTTATCGAGCTTTTCGGGCAAAACAAGTGCCACAGAGCAATCAATATTTAGGGCGAAGAACATGTTGGAACATTTGGTTTATTTGAAGCGATAGAAAGAGTGCATTTTCATGGCACATTTCCTTAGACGACAGCAATTATATCATCAGAAAATGGATTCCGAATCAGCACATTTTAGTTTGTAGTAACTCGTGAGCCACTTTCATTTTCTAGGAATGAAGAATTTGAGGTAAGCCTCTAAATTATATTCGATAATTTCATTTTATTCTCATTTTATATCTTGCCCTGTGCTTTCTCGTTGGCATAAAACTTTACATGTGATATGATCACACCGATTGGGTAGTGTGCTAAGCTGCCGGAGTTCACATTCCGCCTATTGCGGTACTCAATTTACAACTGTGTAAAACGGTGATCGGAAGTGAGCGCACTTCCGGTAATGACCATTCACGTCGGCCCATCTATAATATCAATTGTATTTTAAATTAAAAATGAAACCGAATTTTTTTTAAAAAAACATGCGAAAAATGGAACATTTTATACGTAAGCTTGCCAAAGGAATAATCTTAAAGCTTCGAGATACACAAAAGTTTAAAATTTCAAACAAGTAAGTTTCCAGTTTTCCTGTCTGAGAGTTGTACATGCGGTTTGTTTGAACAAAGAGAGTAGACCTTCAGGATACTGTGGTGAATGTTTCCCAATTTGGTTGCCAATTTTGTCAGGCGTATTTAACCAAATGTAACGCCATGACAGAGATCAAATGTACGGCAAATGAATCGGGCTACCTGCTTTACCACTGCGTAACCACTTTTTTATCAAAGGTGCAAAATAAGACAAAACTGTGAAGGATGTTTGTTGAATCCTGATTACGTACAGTCAAATCAAGGCTGTGGAAATTCTCAATCACTATAGGCGTTGGAAAAAACCATTTCTATCATGGATTGGTTGTTCTTGACTGCTTTCATCTTTCTTTTCTTTAATGACTCAATCTCTAGCAACATGTGTGGTTTACAGTTTCAATATTATTATTCACGTGATTTTCTAAGAGAATCTCTATGTTCTGAATGCGATGCGAGACAATCTTCCGAAAACTCATTGCTAAAGCAGAATTGAGAAATATAAACGTTACTAGTTTCACGCAGCAGTTAAGCTTTCGATAGCATGCGGATCCTGATCGCATAGTCCCTACATGATGAGTGCAATCAGCGCGAAACCATACGTGGAGTGAATGACGGAAATGCACGCAAATTAGCACTTTTGTTTATGATCATGGGTTCAACTCTATATACATGTGTTTGAGCACATGTATAGGTTGTCAAAAAGGTGGCATACAAGCGCAACTCGTTTACCATTCCTTAACTGTTTCAAGCGCATGCGGATTCTGATCCTACCTGATCCCTACCTGATGTGTGCAAACAGCACGAAACCGGACGTGAGGTGTGTGTGTGTGTCTGGTGGAAATGCATGCAAATGAGCATTATGAATCTATATCACATTGGTGAATATTTACTTATTCAGTAAATAAAGGTTCACGGTTGACAAGCTTTGTAGTCAAAACTCACTTCAAAATCGAAAACTTTTGTTTCATTACACTTGACCTGTGTGCTTACCAAAATCGAACGTATTTTTGTTCCAGAGAATTGTCCAACTACTTCCCCGCTGATTATAAGATACCGAAATCTAGTTCAACCAAGCCAACTCAACTGATTGCCCTCGTCATGACCTGGGTATTGGTGAGCATCGGCGTTGTGTTGCTGTGAGGCTAACGGACCGTGAGGCCTCAAACCGGAACACACACTGTTCTTTCCTCGGAAATCGAACAATCCAAAAACCCTCGCATACAAAAATAAAAACATTTCGAGCATGCCGTTTTATTTTCGGTTATAAACTTGTAAATAGTTTGGTTAATATTTGAATCGAGTGATAAATGGGAAAAGACGTTCTGGCTTACATTAACAAACATATTGCTGTGGTTTGATGAAGGATTTTAAGGAATTATCGTATGCAAACCGTGTCCAACTTAAATTGCCTGTTTTAAAGTCTATTACATTGTTCACATAGTCTTCTAGGTCACTCACTCCAAACTTAATCAAGTCATTTCCTACGATTTGCACCATTGTGTCGATTGTGTCCTCGATTTATTTCTGAGGACAACCCTTCCAAGTTTAATTACGTTGACCCACGAATCCAAGAACACATATAGGTACGCTAATCGGTCAAACGTGTGTAATACGCACATGATGCGGAACAAACATCAATCATCCATCTTATATAAGAAATCACCTAGCCACAAATCTGACCTCGATATGTATGTACGTGGTTATGTTTTGTCGACTACTCATCAGTAATAAGTCCTACGAAATATTCACATAGTTTATCACGACGGTCCACATTGAAAGCACTGGACTCGAGTTTCGCTCTTATTTGAGCTCATCAGCAGTGCATATCCTGTCTCGTGTTTGATTCGAACCTAGGACCTTCTCCATTGTAGTCTCATGCCTTACGGTCTGAGCTACCGTCCACCGTTTAACCGATTGCGATTAAGCCTTCATGAATGTTTCTCGAGACTGGCACATTTGAGTAGCGTCATATGTCCGCTCAGTCGAGAAGGAGCCAGCAACATCTGTTGTCGTCGTCCAACCGATCTGATATCCTTGTCAGTTACGTGGTTGTCATTTTAATTTGATTTATCAATAGATTTCGTGAGAACCGGTTCAATTCAAGTCTAAGTTGGCCCTCTTGGACCGACGTTGACCAATTACATATCGTTCGATAACGCAGTAGTTGTTAAACAACAATTGCATTAGACTGATTTTATGAAATTGAGATTATTAAAATATATTCGCAAAGTTCAAAGAATCAGGATTATCAAAATTTATTATCGGGCAGCGATGTGAATAGAAACGAGGTGGGATACCGAATAGAAGTGATTCATCGGGCTTTGTCGCCGGACTTGGTGTATTCACAAAGCTGTTGGTCCGGTTACTTTTCTGTTCAGAACTAATCAAGAGTTCATTCAAGCGGCCTAGTTCGGAATCCAACCGATGAAAATAAAGTGTATCGTCACTCGTTGAGTAATAATTATTTTCCAGGGATAAGATTTGAAACGCTGATGCGATTTACATGAAGTTTTATCTTTGCAAAACACTTGTGAGCAACGTTTTGCTGCAGTTTAACGCACATGGATGATATAAAAACCCATTGAATTGGACTGTAGACTGCAAAAATATCTAAAGTTTCGTTAATAGTTATAATAAATCGGTCATTTCGGGGCTCACTTGTCAGTAATACATAGACTGATTCTAGTCAGTCGATCATACAATTTAAATGTTGAAATTGTTAGAAATAAAAGCAATTAATGCTTATCACGAGGGTTCAATAGTGTTATGTTAACATTATATTCATTGAGGTCGTATAATAGGTGCCTCCCATGGTTTTGAAACGTTTTAAAGAGTGCATTGTCTAAAGCCACGGTTGGTGCTCATACACTGTTAAAACGATCATTAACTACCTAAGTAGGATGTCAGCAAAAGAGCAGTGTTCATGCTGTGTTATTCGTCGTTATCAGATGTAGACAGTAGGATAGATTACACGAGGCTTCGAAACAGCGCAAAAATTGTATACAATGTTAAACGATCAAGTTTATCTTATCTTTTTGTGGTAAGCAAGGGTGGAAAACACATTTATGGATTCACTTGACAATTCTTCATTGGTATGTTAAAGAAACGTTTCAACGATAATAGCGTTCACCTCAAAATTACACAACACAAGATAGCGTCACTCGGTCGAACGCATTCGTTGCACAAATGATATGCGTATAAAAGAAACCAATAATATTCCCAAATTTGACTACCAATTTATTGTGGTTACAGCCCACTTCAAATGGTTTGATTATGGTGTTTTCAACAGCATCCAGCAGTTTAGCGTCGAGCTAGAAACCCGATCTTTCACACTACATTGACAGATTTTGCCAGTCCACAAAGATTTGTCACAGTTTCACGAAGCTGTGTGAGCACCGTCCCTTGAATATTGCGTTCAAGCTTGGTATAACTAACCGAAACGATAGTTGCATCTTCGAAGTTGAAGATCACCCATTTAACAATTCGAAATGCGTACAATCAACGTTTTCTTCATTAAGAAGTGATTTGTTGTTAAACGCAATCAACATACGAATAAAAAGGCGATGAAATCTTTAAAGAATCATAATCTCAAGTGATACCCTCATCGAGTATATATATATATATATATTCAATGATGGAATCATTTACATTATGATTCTTTAAAGATTCCATGCCTTTTTTTCTATATATATATACTCTTGAAATAAAATAATGATCAGAGTATCGAAATAAAAATAATAAAAATTATTAATAATAAAATAATAAGTGAAAGATAACAATCAAATAAATAATAAATAATAATAATAAATAAAATAATAAAAATACTACATTTTAAATGACCCACTCAACAACAATTTTAGATGCGAAATATTATTTTCGCGATCCAAATTCAATTTAATTTTAAAGGTCTTACAATCATATAGCTTTGCAGAAGACCACAGAATAATATTGGAACTAAGAATAATATAGCATGCGAAAACAGGATTTTGTTGCTCACTGAGCAGTTCAAGAAGGGCAGAAATTTTTTTCGGTTGCAACGTGGTGTTACACAAGTAGATCCATAGAGTCAGGATGTATAGCTTTTCCGATGCATGGGTTAACGGCGAAAATGGCATCAAAGTTTCTCTTAGTCATGTTTTAATTAGGTGATTTCACAACTTAATCGGGTAGCTTGATCAACGTAAATTGTAATTAATGCAAACTTAATGTAAACGTAATGTAATCGTAAACAATGTAAACCAAAATCGGAGAGGACGACGTGGATAATCGAATAAATTCAGGGTTGTGCTTTGCTTATTGTATGGTTTTTGGCTGAGTCCGGTAACTAATTTGGTAGCGCAACGATACTTTTTGGCAAATTCGCAACATCTTATTTGAGCTATGGGCGACCAAGCTTGAACTGCATATTCCATCGTATTTATTATACGGATAATTTTATCTTTTGTGAACATCCAGAAAATTCTCCTTAGATCTGAAATTCTTCGTGATGTTTTGAGGTAGAGAGAGTTGTAGTGTCTCAACATCCCTAGAGCGTTTCTTATCTATATACCGAAGTAAGTTTGTTCTGTGGTATACAAGAAGCTTGTTCATTATGAGATTATTGAAACTTGACATATTTCCCAAGGTTAAACATGTTGCACTGTTTGAAATTAATTATTAGGCGGATTTTTTGGGACCAATTTTAGAGGTTGTCCAGATCCGTCAGGAGCAGTTTACAATTTTCAGGCTTATTGATCCTCCACCACTGATCCTTTATTTTCCAGTCGTCGATCAGACATAGGGCGTTTGACAGTTTACACAGTCATATATTTCTAGTGATATTTGTTGTATCACTTTTACACTTTGCTCGACGCAGGTATTCGACATTCAAGACCAAATGTTCTTCAATCTTGAATGACTATCATTTGTATTGTTTTTAAAGAAATGTTCATCGTTTGTCAAGATTTGATAAAGCATCAAGGGTACATCTGTCCCTGGATGTGTTGTATTGCATTTTACGTGATTATAAAAGGGAATATCTTAAAAAAAAAGCTGCTGCAAAAATGACATCAATTGATGTCTAAGATGATTTGCTGATATTCAGTAGTTTAGGCAGATTACAGTCATTCTTGATCAACATTCCAGTATGGTATCTCGTGGCAATCGAGCGTAACTGGTCGAGTAAAGTCTTATTATGCAGTTCGAGGGCTGTTGGTAGACGATAATTCACACCGATTACGCTATCCCCTCCCGTATTCATTGTCAGCACGCACCACAGACTATACTGAAGCACCAAGCCAGAATTTTTGAGTTCTCTGCATGTGAGTTTTAGATAATGATAGAGTGCCACACCTCCCGGTGATGCACGATCTCAGCGTAGTAGTGACATGCCAGCAATCTCTAACACATTGTCATTGAATTCCAGGTTGAGCCAAGTTTCGGTTATGGTGAATAACTGAGGTCGTTTTGTCTCACGTTGCGACAAGTTCCATAAATTTGTTGATGAGACTTTGATCATTGGTATAGAGGCAGTCGGGAACAGTTATGTTTAGAAAAGATGAGTGTTGTCGTGTGAGAAAAGAATCTGATGCATCCGCCATTCTCTATTCGACTCCAACAGAGTCGGCACTTCTCTGTTTTTGAATAACTCAGTGGCTTATCGGTAAAAACGGTCTTTCCAGGTTGCGTGGAGCAAATCTATTTATCTTTGTGACCATAATAGATCACTGTATATAGTTGCAGCCTACACTAGGAAGTCATTCGGGTAGGCTGAGCACTCGATTGCTGATTCTGTTCCAGCTAGAGATTCGTTTCGCAGTTAAGATGACATAGCTTCATCGGTACTGAGACAATTGAATGCAGATTAGGCCGCATTTTATCAGTATTTCTGCAACCGCTGAGGAAGACACAACTTGGGAGTCGGTGTTTTCAACATCTCAATTTAAGACCTACAGTGTCAACCATATTACTCGTCAGAAAGTGTCCTTAGTAGACGTGATTCATTACCCTTGTTATGTCGAGAAAGGCAGCATCAATGTAGCATCTACGACTGCCTTCCCTACACCGATACAATCGGCCAAAAAACCTCATAACCTGTAGTCATGCTCAGTTTCCTCGTTGTCCTTATGTGTACCTGCCAACTCTCGAACTTCGAGGATGATGAGGTTATGGGTTGACGTATTTCTCATATCACCTATATTAGCCATCCGTTCTCATCACGGAATATCAGCATAAACACAAATATTCAGTAGATTTTCAGACCAACAACAGTCTGGGTTTATTATAATGAGATGAATCTGACCGCCAATTTAAACGACGCCAGCATGACGCCGAGGTAAGAAGATTATCGATTGATCTATACGGTATGTGGGTAACCGCACGTAGGGTCGTATGAGGCGAATTTCGGTCCTAAGCGTATGAAAATTTGCTGGAAGTTGGCGAGCGGATCATCTCGCCTCCAGAAAAAGTGGATGACCAAAATCGACGCAGCTCTTGAGATTGGAAGCAATTTTCCGTTCCAAGGTAACACGCCAAATGGACAGACGAGCTCGTTCGAATGCTGAAAAAGTCAATCGTATCTTCAGTGGTTCAGCCAAACTTGCCCTCATAGGTCTAGTTTAGTTAAAACTGTGAAAAATGGATTTCTCTAGAATTTCGTTTTTCACCTCAGAAAATGTTGGGTTCACAATGCTCGTGTTACTCAGAAGCCAAAAAAGTGCAACTTATCCAGATAGTAATAGATGGGAGTGAAGTAGATCCAACAACGTAGGCGCACAGAAATATGCGCCAACACAGCACCTGATCATACCGATATTGGGAGAGCATAGTTATTAAATAGGTAATAACAATGTAACCCCGAATTCATCTTTGAAGGAACAGTTAAACATGGAATGAGAAGAATTGATTTACGAATGATTTGTAACACTTACATATTCACCTCCCAATTTTGTTTAAATTGATTAATACTGTTGAACAATACACTTAGGTTTTGCACGATTTTATCGTTCTACCGTGGTTGCATCGTTCGTTTGTTTACTTGAGTTTTGTATAGTAAAGTGATTACTGAATTCATTTCAGCCTGTCCTGAAAGTCTTCGAGCAACAGATATTCTCGTTGTGTTCCGAATTCAAAATATGATTGTATTTGGATATAACTAAAATAGAATTAGCTTGAAGATTCATTAGTTTTACTATCTGATAAATCACATTTAACATTTATTCACTACACATTATCGATCAAGTAACTACACATTTGTCAATTTGATTAAAAATTTGCAATTTTGAATTTTATTCTATTCGCTTTAATCTTTATTATTCAGAAATTATTTTGAGTTCTCTATTATGAACCGTAATCAGATTTATAGTAGACTGATCACTACAATAACGAACCCAAGAAACTAGGAGAAAACGCACAGCAGAATGAAGATTTATCACGGTAGCCAAAACGTGTACGAAGGAACAGCGGAGCAATCACGGAACACGAGTCAACGGAAACTATCAAGGTCAATAGTTGTTGGGTACAGTAAAACAAAGTTGTTACACAGCCACCCTCCAAGACATTTGGTCAAAGGAGACTTCTGATCAGGAATTGACATTTGAACTGGCCAAGAGGTGTCAGGTCGTTCCAGGCTATAATATAATATCTCAGAAACCAGTCACTTCGAAGTCAGCCAAGGCACTTGATCAGAATGGGTCGATTGTCGGTGGTAACCAAGGTAGAGTACACGATAAACCGATCAGGACGTGTTGTCGGAGCCACCTCACATGGGGTGAACGTGCTGCTAGCGGGAATCGCCCGTCTGGCAGATGTTGGCAAATCCGTCAGCTTGACAACGAAGAACCAGATGCTTCGAAATTATTGTCCGTGCTGCGATTTTCCTGCACCACCACGGTTGATTGCAAACGGCCTCGCCCGGAGAAAGCTGAGTTGCATGAGTTGATCCTTGAAACAGTGAATTGAAGGTAAAGAAAGTTAGACTTCGAAGTCACTTTTTCCTTCTACGAGCGCCTCTAGTGCTTGACCAGTAATCACTATGTGATTATGAGTTTGAACAACGTGGTTCGTTGTACGAACCGTTTGTAACAATGGCATTAATGTATAATATTTATATATTTATTCATTACACACATACTGTAGTATAAATTTTTTCCGTTCGCATTCATTAGTTAGGGACATTAAGTTCAATATCCGTATGTTGAAATTTGGTCTCAAAGCTGATGATGAATACGAATACATGTTTCTGAAATATTCGTAGGTGATGAAAAGATTGTTTTTGTCCGAAGGTGTTCTTTTGAGTGAGCAATAGTGGCCTTATCGTCGGCGTTATAGTTGTCATACTCAACTGTTGCTTCAAAGTTTGACTTTGTTCATTACTTTTTCACAGTTACAATTCCGACTGAACTTCAGCTCACTATATTCATCTTATGACCGTCAATGGGCTAAAACCCATTGAAGAGTGTACGTTTGGAGATGCCAGCAACACAAGGCTTCAATTAATTTGATATCTTCGATAACATTTTAATCATTTGTACATCACGCTTATGGTAGGGTGTACCTTTTGTACTCATCAGGTGAAGACGGTAGACTCAACCTCCGGTAGTTGATGGTGAATGACCCGGTACCTGAGATAATGTTTCCAACCAGTTCATAAATAAAGAACAGTCTAAGCATTGTAGACTGAGATTTGTTTTGAACAAACCACAGTGCAGTCTGTGCACCATGGTTCACAGTGATGCACCGAGAATATTATCGATTTCCGCATCAAATAGGTCATGTAGGTTGAGACTGTTTGAGGTCAGTGCGCACGCTGTTTTCAGAAGGTGCATGTTCTAATGCCGGTGAATAACAAGTAGAAGCGTGAATATTGCTAAAAACTTGAAACAGGATTTACAATTTATACCGAGCGATCGTTTTAGGTTTAAGCGGATCATTCACTTGGCTGCATCGTCGACTATTGAAAAATATACGGCCAAAAATACTGGATAACCACGAATTTAAATTACTGTATATGACAGCTATTTTAAATCTATTAGTGATCAACCCTGTAAATTTAATTGTACACTTGGAACTTGCTAAATCAATTTGCTACTTTGAGAAGCGAGTTAGGCGTTGATGTATTGTTTCGGCCTCGTTCTAATGCAACGCACCCATCGTGAAAACCCTGTTGAAGAAATATCCATATCAGACAACATTCAGTTCTGTCAACAAAAGATGGGTGATGGCAAGACCTCGCAAGTCTCCAAATGGTTGTACAAAACCACTGGATATAGCTCCAACCTTCAACGTAGCAAAGTAATAACAATCCATTCATCTATTTGTTCACAGATGAATGGGTGTAGAAATTAATGGAGCTAAGATATAAATATGCTTCCGTGTAGGCACACGTGAAGAGTACGGCCGTGCCATCCACATCTAACAGTGTCTTCAAAGATCAAACATTGTTTTCAATGTCTCCATTGATTTAAGACATGCGGATCCTGATCGTACTGACACTATTTGATGAGTGAAAACAGCGCGAAAACGGCCATGAGGTTCATGGGATGAAACTGCATGCAAATACTGTTTTTCATCCAATGTATTTATTCAATTTTTGTGAGTCCTCGGCGAATTCAAACCAACATTGTGTTACTAGTACAAGTGCTTCCAATATTGTTTAATAATCGGTTCACTGGGTGATGTCGCGGGTCCGAATAAAATAAACGTTTCGAGCATGTGATACCACGGGAGTCGTAATGTGAATAACCATTTGCTGACAAGATCTAACTTTTTCTTCGTACCTTACTAGGTGCGGTGCATCATTCGTTATACACCATAGGAGTAGGAAGAGTTGATTTTGATAACCCTAGAGCGTGTTCAGATCATGATTTCACCTATATATACAGTAGATGATGACTAAAACGGGGGATCAATGGCTTCTCAACTTAACGGAAACGAGAAGGGACTCAGCAAAACCAGTTCTGAAAATACCGACTAAAATTATAAACCAAAATCTGCGGGTATAAACCTTAGTGTTATATGTACCAGCGTGACTGAGTCACGGGAATCGCTGTCCGAAGCTAATCAAAAACACGACTTAGTTGAGTGGTATAAAATCTGTAGTCAGATGAGACTGGCTGCAGTTACAACCTCATCAATAGTTCGTCTGAACCGCTAGCTGAATTCACCTCGCAAATATGATCCTCGCCTTTTACGAATAATGCTGCAATCTGCTGAGGATGTGGAAAACCTACTATTAAATACTTACCTTATTAGAGGTGTTCCAGAGTCTACATGTCGTATCCATGCAGATTTACAATGGTGGGAGCGAAAGTCGTCGAATATATCTTGAGTAGAAAATAATCCAAAATGTATTGTATTTCTAGGCGTTCCGGAAGATGCTGCTGACGTACCTTCTCTCGAAAGGTCCAATCACGATGACAAACAGTGGAAATACCTCGCCGAAACAATCGGTATTATAAACGCCATACTTGTGTCGGGTTTTAGGATACCGAGGTCTGCCAACTATAAAGGGCAAGGTCCTAGATTTTTAAGGCTAAACTTATTGATAACCGAAATAACCGATAGTATCAAACGTGCATGAAAAGCTAACGGAAGAAACCCAACCCCAAACGTCAAGTTGAGCTTGCCCAGGATAATAGCCGGAAGCATGTAAACGGATAGTATCGACCCACCAACGACTACTGATGCGGTTCAAACTGAATATCATGCGATAGCTCGAAAAACGTGAGCATCTCGACTCTAACCGAGTCTGCCCATTGATAACCTTTGAGGGTTTAAACAATTTAAACCTTATAAAATGATTAGATTCAAATGTGCAATGCCTTTCGAACAAATTACCGGAGTTAACCGAGATATGTTCGCACTACTCACCTGACATTATCACTATTACAGAAACATGGTATTCTTCCAAATTGATTGAAATGGAGATATCCATTCCAAATATGAACGACCGAAAGAGATGTGGTGGTAGCGTTGCCCTTTATTATCATAATCGCCTCCAATGCCGTCCAATCGAGAAAACAGAACTCACCCTCGATCATACTATTTGGTGTTCTTTAACGCTGATGTCTGGTGAATGTACTAGATTCAGTACCTTTATACAACCATGTTCACGAATGCACCCTGAGAAAAGGTTCCGACCGTCCATCCGTCATGGATTTTGTGTTAACATCGGAAGAACAATCTACCGAAATGATCGGATTCCAGGCTCCACTGAGTCTTAGTGGTCATTCAGTGCTTGTGTTCGCTTATGTTCGTAGTACACATCAATCTATTGCTCGAAATGGGATGGTTCGCCGGGTAAATAAATTAGCCGTGAGTAAATCGGTCGTGCAGATTCAGCATTGGCAGACGGACAACATAAGCCCTGAGTCGCAATGGAACGAACTTATAGATTTTTTTGAAATTAAAGAGAGACGAGAACTATCAGATCGCTCCTAAAATATCCGAACATGAGCTTCGTTTTGTTGTCCGCAGCAGAACAAAAAGTGGATAGCGCTCAAGCAAACAGCGTGGGTGCAACATAAACCAACAATACTTCTACTTCTTAGCAACATTTCCGTATGTTGCGCAACAAAGTGACTTCGCTTATTCGAGAGGATAAGGAAGCGCACCAATTGATGCTGCTGTCAAAAATGGAACTCAACCCTAAGTTACTACACAAATTCATGAACGCGAAAGCAAAAGTCAAACCAGGTATTCTTGCCATCCAGCATGGAGAAAAACTCACGGAGACCGCGTTTGAAACCGCAAATACTCTAAAGTGTTCGTGCCAAAGGTTTTAGTGAAACGTTGTGTGTATTTAGTCGACTCAGGAATCGAAACATTGGACGAAATTTGGATAAATCCGGAAATTATCACAAGTCAATTGTTCAAACTAAATGTAAGAAAATCCCCGGTGGGGATGGCATCAAACTGGATGTGTTCAGGTTCTGTCATCGTCAGCTTTGTGAACCGTTTTCCAGCCTGTTTATCTATTCGATGCTTAAGGGAGTTGTACCGCAAGATTGGAAGTCCGGCGTAATTACACCTATCTTCAAAGGAGGCTGCCGATCTGACGCTGCAAATTATCGTCCCGTCACACTAGTACCTGTTATTGGTAAACTCACGTAACGTATAGTATGGGAAAATGGTTGCACATTTTGAATTGCGTAATTTGTTTTCTCCACCGAAGCATGGATTTCGATCTCATCGCTCTTGTATAACGAATCTTCTCATAGCGTTAGACGACTAGACGAAGGAATTGGACAAAAGTTCTTTCATTCACGTTTCTTACATATACATTTCTAAGGCTCTTGATAGAGTCAATCACCATTTGCTTCTTCAAAAACTGATACGCTTAAGAATATGTGAACCACTCCACTCATGGTTGTGTGACTACCTGTCAGATCGCCCCGCCCGAGTTAAAGTAAGCGGAGTGCTATCCCAAAATTTCAAAACCATCAGAAGAGTCCTACAACTATCCGTGCTTGGGCCGCTCCTCTTTCTATCATACGTAAAGGATTTACCCCCCCCCTCATTTCACTCAAAAGGTTCCTGTTCGCGGATAATATGAAAATTGGGACGCAAATTTGTTCCGCAGATGATTGTGAGGAACTGCAAACAGATGTGTCAAGTTGGACGGCCGCGAATGATTTGACATTCAACATACGGGAAAGTAAGATGCTCCACCTTGTCAAGAATGTTCTTTGAACATATCGATTGAGAACTGAAAATTTGCCGTGGAGCTTGATAGAAAATGATCTTGAAGTATGGATTAGTTGAAAACTGGAGTCCTAGAACCACTACCAGAATATATATCTATAGGGAAACAGATTGTTAGGTATATTCCAACGAATATTTGGAAGATTCTCGCTGGTAACGTTACCAAGGCTGAATAACGTCTACATTCGACTCCGACGGAGTATGCGGTAGAGGTCTAGTCTCCTTGACAGAGAAAAGGTATTGTTCTCTTTTATAAAATCTCTCACAGAGCTACAAAGTTAGTGATGGAACTTTACAATGTTCCTTTCATCGAAAGATTGCGACGTCTGGGTCTATGTGACTTTACCAAAAGGAGGATACGAGTCGATATTATTCTGACCTATAGAATTGTGTCTACCGAAGGACATCCACTAAAACACTTGCTTGATGTGTGTGATGGGAAAGTGACACGCGGACCTAACTTATCCCTTTACGTCCCAAGTTCCCGTATTGATTTTCGGTACTATTTATTCGCCTTACATGCTATAATTCTTTGGAATTCCCTACCCCAACATGTGGTGGACTCTCCTTGCCTGGCTGTGTTTAAAGCGAATTATGCTTACATATGTAAAAGAATAACATACGTAAAACTTACATTTGAGATTCTCTATTCCACTAATACTATTAAATTTTTCAGTCTCTCATTCATACCGTCATCCTGTGGTGTTGTTAAGTATTAACTTTTTTAACCATAAATCATTGAATCTGTGAATCCTTGAATCCTTGAATGTAACAACGTCTAGTGTATGACAAGGTTATACTTGAATGCCACTGTTGCATAGGGTTGCATAGTGATTCGTGGTAAAGCACTCAAGGCGCTTATGAATGACCGAAGTGATGTGTTGCACACATCCCTAAAATTACACCACACTACCGGCTTCTAGCTGTTTGTGTCATCAGGTGGAGACAGTAAGATTACGTTCAGTGAGCCTTGAAACAGTGGATAAATGGTAAACAAGGTTATTCTTGAATGCCACTGTTGTATAGGGTTCATACAACGAAACACGGTGTTCAAACACAGAATCACATATAGTTATTTGTGGTCAAGCACTCAAGGCGCTTATGAATGACCAAAGTGATGTGTTGCTCACATCCCCCGAGTGTATGATTTCAGTTGTTCAGCGTACACGGTTAGTTGGACATGAGTATAATTTTCTGATTTCTTAAGGTTTCTGTCATGGTAATCGAACACCAGATGCTTACTTTCTGTAAAACTAACAGAAATATGTAAGACATGGTTTACCATTACACCGATACGGTTACATTGATTAAGGTCCAATTGAGCGAATCCGACGACGAATGTATCATGACGAGAGTTATTCCACGTTGATTTTGTAAAGTTCCACCCGTGCAAATGCTGTTTGGATGCATCAGATTAAACGTTTGTCACAACGTTCATTGGAATACGGTATAGAGGATCGAGGTGTAAGCTTGTTTTCGTTCTAATTGTTGATTACGTCAATGGTACACACCCTGAGGACACCGATGTAAAGTTATCGACGTTCACTACAGTCATATTCAACCAAGACGTTTATTTATTCATAATTCAAAACGTCAGGCCACCCAAATTTATCATGGTAGTTTTCATGGCGATATCCTAAATCTAACTGGCTATTTGAAGACACTAACAGAGTTGCCACTCACCCTAGGTAGATTATGTCAATTCAAACATCACATCCTGATTTTTCGAGAAACATATAAAAGCTTGATAATTACTGTTAGCTGTGTTTCTTGTTAAGTGTTCCACGAAGCCCTAAGAAAGAATGAAATCCACCAAAACGGAAAATGTTCCTCAATCGAATGAGGAGTGTGGGATGGTTGGCTTTGACCGAGGAGGATTTTTCCGGTCTTTCTTTTGCTTTAAAAGTATTTAATTTTGTAAAGACGTAACTAAGCTTAAGCGAAAATACATATTTGCCTGCATTTTCATAACCATACACGCCTCACGACCGGTTTCGTGCTGTTTGCACTCATCAGATAGGGACAGTAAGATCAGGATCCGCATGAGCTTGAAAAAGTGGAGGAATGATAAACAAAGTTTGGACGTTAATGCCTCTGATGAATAAGGCTGGCGTGATTAAACTCTTCAATCTCATGTGCACACACACAAATGTAGATGAGTTAAATCCAGAAGCATTAACACAAATCTATAATAATGTGCCATCTTCATCCAGCATTGGCTTCAAAGCTCACATTCAATTTTACAAATAACCATCCTAATTACAGCTACACGGAACCGGCATTCATCTGCCGATGAACCGGCTTTAATTGCTTCAATTAATACCTAATGATCCATCTTCGGATTTGTAGATTATCACTCAAGATATATATAATTGGACACTCACAGAATATGTTTTTTGCTAGCTGCACTGATTTTGCTAAAATTTTCATTCTATCGCACTGATAAAATATCGCTGCTCACGACCGATGACTGAGTGAAACCTTTCGCTTTTAGAAGTGTTTTTCTCGTTTCAGAACATGGTTCACTCTGGGTCAAACTACGTTGTGCTGCCAAGCGCATCGCGGTCGATAACCGTGCAATTATTCATCACGTTCAAATGAAAGTTCAATCTCAACCACAGCCTGTGCTAAGGTGCACTCGCATGTGAGACGATGTGCTCAACGTGAGTGAGAAACCGATGTTTTTCACCGCAAGTTCACACTTCTAGGTCAATGACCGTCTTGATGAGCAACTCTCATGGTGCGTTTGTGTGTGTGTGTGTGTGCGTGCGTACGCGCGGTGCATGTACACATGAAAATTATGATTTTGTTAAAATTCGGAACCGATAAATGTGAAGCGGTTTCTCGCGATTCAACTGACAGAGAAAACGTAGAATTTTCAAAGCCAAGATGGTTTTATATTTAAACCGATAAACCTCTTGGAACTTAATGTTGGTGAAATGTTAGTAAGTGAAATCGAAGCACCCACTTTGGCTTGAGCGTGATGAGCTACATTAGAACAAATACTGGTGAATCAGGATTTGATAATTTGATTCTGTTAATATGCTTTGGTGCTCACATCTCCATCCCTTACACATCACGAACGCTGTTAAATAGGGCTCTTACAAAAAACCACAATGTTCAAATAAATAATCACAAGATGATTCTCGGTCAAGCACTCAAGGATCTTATAAACGACCAATATGTTTTGGTGCTCACATCTCCATCCCTTAGACACCACTACCGGTTTCTGGCTGTTTGCCGTCATCAAGTGGAAACAGTAAGATCATGTTCAGTGAGCCTGGAATCATCGGTATAATGGTAAACAAAAGGTATACTTGTATGTCACTGTTAAATAGGGTTCTTACAAAGAACCACGATATTCAAAGTGATACTGTGCCAGGCGGAAGACCTTGCTCTTGACCTCTCACATTGGAGGCATTGTGTAAAGCGTCGTCTGCAAGCTGGGGAGGAGCAGATACAGCTCTTGGCTGCTGAACGCAGATCTCGCCGCCGGCGTGCAACTGATGCAATACAACCGAGTTCTGACTATCATTGCAAGCGCTGCGGGAAAGATTGTTCCTCCCGAATCGGACTGTTTAGTCATTCAAAAAGCTGCAGAAGATGAACATTCACGCGTTTCTGATGTATATCCATGGTCGACATCGACTGAAGGAGTCCAACAACAACAACTCTGCCAGGCACTTAAGGTGCTTACAAACAATTATAAAATATTCTGTCAATATATGTTTGTATATTTAAATTCGACCACAAACATCGGGGTGCTGATCAAGTTCTATTATTCTGCAAATATAAGAATTGAATCATGGTTGCATCGAGGATCTGATTCAAGAAAATCAATTAATTCTACCAATATATTGTGGTGCTTACATCCCCGTCACTTACACATCATTACTGATCAATGACTTCGTTTTTATAAGCCATACGGTTTGAGTAGGTTAAACCAATCTTCTAAAGCGAGCGTTCAAACCCGCACCGCTCACCTGCAGTTGCGTGCATTGTCAAATGTATAATGAGCACACCGAACCTTAGTTTTTCCGTTTATTTAGTGGGTTGAAATATTATAAAGTAGTGTGGAGTTGCAAAGTAGAATAACGATTTGTGTTATACACGAGGCTGCAGATGATACCCGGAACACTGCCCTCCTGCACGAATCAAGATGATTTGACCAAGGCAATAGACGAAGGTGATATATATATATATATATATATAGAATATATAATATCAAATCTGATATTGTTGCGGGTATGAGATTAAGAGTAAGTCATTGATTCAGATGACAATTAGATTTTCCACAGTTCTTATGAATAGTTATCGAACACAAATAACGTTAACATACATTTCCTTCATGCAGTAAAACAGGTACGATTATATTTATGACTACTCATCCGTGCCAAGCCCATCGAAATATTCACGAAGTTTATCACGACGGTCCATAATGGAAGAACTGGACTCGAGTTTCGCCCCTAATTCGAGCTCATTTGCAGTGAGTGCATATCCTCCACTTTGGGTAGGATAATTTTCAACAGATTACATTATTTATTTGAGATACAAGATGCATGCTTGTTAAAATCTGAGACTGCGAAAGAAATATATATTCATTAGGCAGAATCGTAAAGTTTTATTTCTAGACTACTATTTACGGGATTTCAGTATACTATTCTAGAAAAAATTACAGTGAAAATCATTAAACAATAGTCGAAAAGCGCACTTCATATTAAACAGAAAATGGTTTGCTCTTTTGTTAAAAAATAAACCTTCATTCTATGAAATTATTGAACTTTTGGTTCAACTTTGATAAATTAACAATCTTGGAAGATTTTGTGATTCAATCATTCGATTGGTTCTCATTTTAGTGTCTAGGTGTTTAATTTATTCATCAAGCACTTACGTGCATCGGATTACATTGACAGTAGTTAAGTGAAACCGATTATTCATAAAATTATCACTGAAATGCAAATACACACAAATCAAACGTCGTGTAACCAAATGAGTCTGATGACTTCATTGCTGCAACGAATTAGATGAGAAATTGGGTTTCTGCTACTTGAATTTCTGCAGTAGTTCATTATTAAATAATTTCAATTTCTGCAACGAAACTCCGAGATTTTCGTCGTGAACAGCCCTAACACGCAACAGTGACGTTGCAGTCATTTCATCCTGTTTGATGAACTAGGGAATATCATGACTGGGTATTTGTGATTAAAGTCATTTTATAAATTATTTTATGCTTAGGGTTGCAATCTCGCAACAGGTGCACATTTATGCTATGAGATGCGCCGTAATCCCCACTGTATTCAGTTGTAAACCGGGTGTCTTTAACAGCTCGAAAATGAACTTCTCATTGTTGTGAAATGTCAGTTGGGTGAATTCATGCTGAAAGTGTTGCCGAACTGATATATGTGTGGGGTCAATTGTGAACTAACCGTGTTTTCTGTCCTACCGTCTATTGTGTAGTAGACAAATGCTTCGGGAAAATTCGATGCTACGGTAATCATGGCACCTATGCGTTACACATACACCGATAGATTGTGTTCCAATACACTTCCAGGTTAAGCGTTCTGGCGCTAATCACGCGACCTACGAATACTAAAAATCAAAATGACGCCAGTCGATCAACACAATTACAATTCACTTGACGAGGAATAAAAGACGCGCTTGCCACTTATAAGCGAATATCGTTACTACATCATTGGCTTCATTATGTATGTGTTTTGTTACTTTTGTTACTTGACATGATATCCTCTTTCGACCAGTCACTGCGTTTCCTGTATTAGCATTTGCAATCCTCCATCTCGGTCCGTAATGAATAAGGTATTACTACAAATATTTCTAATGAAATTCTTTTGGAAAGTGACTTGTCGTCTTCAGTGATTCAGGATAGAGGTGTGTTGTATATCCTAAGCAGCCCGATAAAAATAAAATTACAAATGTAAAATAAAGTTATACTTGATGCTATTGTTACGTAGGGTTCGTACAACGAACCACGGTGTTTAAATTGTGAGACTTGAAACAGTGCAAAATTGGTAAACAAAGTTATACTTCAATGTCATCGTTACATAGGATGTTCAAACTCCGAATCACTTAGTGATTTCTGGTCAAGTACACATGGCGCTTATTGATGACCAAAGTGATGTGTTGCTCACATCCCCCGCACTTACACGCTACTACCGTATTCTGGCTGTTTGCCGTCGTCAGGTGGAGACAGTAAGATCAGATTCAGTGAGACTAGAAACAGTGGATAAATGGTAAAAAAGTGTATACTTGAATGCCACTGTTGCATAGGGTTCTTACAACGAACCACGATGTTCAAACAAAGAATCACAGAGTGATTCGTCGTCATGCACTAAAGACGCTTATGAATGATCAACGAATAAAGCCATTTTTCTTCTTCTTCTTCACGCTCACATAAGCTGCACTTACACACCACCACCGGTTTCTGGCTATTTATTGTCATCAGTTGGAGGCAGGAATATTGGGTTAAGTAAGCCTCGAAACTGTGGATAAGTCGAAAACATAATTGTACTTGAAAGACACTTTTACATTGGGTTCGTATAACGAACCACTGTGTTCAAATAAAGCATCAAATAGTGATTCCTGTTCAAGCACTCAATGCGCTTATGGAAAACGAATGTAATGGGTTGCTCACATCCCCTCATTTACTTAACACTAGTGTGTTCTGGTTGTTTGCCTTCATCATTTGGAGACGGTATCAATAGGTTTAGTAAGCCTTGAAACAATAGATAAGTGGTAAAGAATCTTTTGCTTGAATGACACTGTTACTTTTGGTTCGTTCAAAGAACTTCAGCCCATATTTGTCAAATGCGCTGGCTAAAGGTAAGGGAAATTTAATTAAGTGTATGAGCAAAACAATTTAAGTGCAATCGTTTATAGCAGTTTTGGGGTAATGTTTCACTTCTGACACAGAAGCATCGGCAGAACAAGGGTGATTGTCAGGGCAGGGAACACGATTAATTAGTAGTCAACCCGCTACCACTTATTTGACCTTACCGTTAAACAGCCTATAGTACGCCTACGCTGTGTCTCGTCTCGTTGGAATGACCAGGATCAGTGGTCGATTTTTCTAGTAGTGTGTATCCACATCAATCTAATTCAAGTGAACAAGGTCTAGGTCAGTAGACGGGAAAATAAAAACTTCTGTCTATCGGAAACCTATCGATACAGAATCCGTACTACGATACACTTCTGCTCATCCAAGACAGGTCTTCAGGTCCAAAGCTTGTTCCATTTTCCGTAAGATAGAACACTGTGCAGAGAAGAAAAATGAACGAAAACAGGCGCGCCGTGAAGCGAGCAAAAGGCTTATAGAACACGCTTATCTAAAAAGTTTTGTATAACGCCGGTTCATGAAGGTAAAATACCCGTCCGAAAAATCGGAGAAAAATGGGCGATATACAGTTTGTATACCGTATGTGAAATGCACGTCTGAAGCGATACGTAGAATCTTGAACCAGAAGGCCATAATATAAAAAGGAAAACTATCCGTTCGGTTCTGATGCACCTCAAGGATAAGACACATTTATCTAGCGTTACAACCGGCATCTAGAGAATGAACTGTAACGACTGTTCGGGTGTTTACGTAGGGCAGATTTTCAGTAAAATCCACACTAGAATCGAAGAACACCGAAAGCATGTCCGGAGACAGCCCCGGGATGCTAGGAATATCAATCCTATATTCATGACTCCGCCTTGGCGCAGCACGTTTTAGATACGGGCTGCAGTGTCCATCTAGATAACGTGGAAATATTGAGACGCGTTATTAAACCGTATAGCGAACGCCTACATGAGGAGGCGGTCGAAATTGACAAGGTGGATGGGGCAGAAATCTCTACAATCTGGCACTCGGCACTGATGCGAAGTAAATAGTTGTTATTCGCCTTATATCTACTAGTTAATTAGATTTTGTTTTTCTTCAAAAATAGCTTAGCCTTAGCCCCGTTACTGATGTACTTTTGCGCATGTGGGCCACTGTGTCAACTGACATTGACCGTGTTAACTTGTAATAAATTGATGTGGATACACACTAGTATAAAAATCGACCACTGATCCTGGTTATTCCCACGAGACGTAACACAGCGTAGGCGTACTATAGGCTGTTTAGCCGTAAGGTCAAAGAAGTTGTAGGGGGTTGACTACTACTTAATCATGTTCCCTGTCCTGATATCACCCTTGGTCTGACGAAGCTTCTGTTATAGACGTGAAAAGTTACCCCAAAACTGCTCTAACTCATTGCACTCAAATTTCTTCGCATTATGAATACACGATCGGTCCCAAACATATTCTAATGGATCAGTGTATGAGAATTTTGAGAGAAATTATCCAAACTTGTATCAGATTGACGTGGATACACACTGTGTGGAAAATCGGCCACTGATCCTGGTCATTCCCACGAGACGTGACACACTGTATTCGTACTATAGGCTGTTTAGCGGTAAGGTCAAATAAGTGGTGGTGGGTTGACTGCTACTTAATCATGTTCCCTGTCCTGACTATCACCCTTGGTCTGACGAAGCTTCTGTGTCAGAAGTGAAACGTTACCCAAAACTACTCTAACCGATTGCACACAAATTCCTTTGCATTATGAATACACGATCGGTCCCAAACATATTCCAATCGATTGCTGACTCCTACGAGCCCCGTGTTCGAAAATTGGCCAGTGAGTTTGTGAGAACAGCGGAATATGAAGCCAGATGGGTGAACCACCGCATCTTCAACCTTCGTTGCAAGCAGCGGGGCGTAATACCAAGGGATCTGGTGGTAAAACCTCCGGATAATTCCCGCAAATCGACGAAGGCTGCCGCGAGCGCATCCAAAGTGTTTTTGAAACAAAGGATACACCGGGTCAATGAAACCCTATTGGCCGCTCGATCGAAAGCCTCTAAAATGATGTCGAAACTGCGCGTTGAATTATCCGAAGCGGATTTCTGCAGAATTTGTGGCGAAAACGCGGAGGATTTAGCCACACAAACGGAGCGAATAGGAGAAAGACAAAACCGTAAGTTCAACAAGTTATTTGAGTTTTATAATAAACGTTCTTCAGTTAAATCTAATAAGTCATTATCTAGCAACCAGTATTCTAGTGTTTTGAATTTATCTAATCGACAACTTTCGCAAGCTGAACAAAGATTGTTGGAGAAGGGCTTGAATTTCTGCATAAGTAAGAGCTTTATGAAAGCTGAGGACCTTATCCCCTGTATTGAGGGATCTTTAAATGCACTCCCTAACGAACAGGCAGACGCGGTAAGAAACTGTATCGCAGGTGTCATTAAAAAACCAGGAACAAGGCGATGCAAACCTTGATTCACACGAAAGACAAGCACTTCTTACGCTGAAACAAGATACAAATATAGCCATTACTAAGGCTGATAAAGGTAAAGTAACGGTAATTTTGAACAAAAGCGACTATTTAGACAAGGTTGGGGTAAACTTATCAGAGGGACCTTATGAACGGATAGATAATGGTAAAATAAAAAAGGTAATGAATAATAGCAAAACGGTAGTCTCTAGGTATTTGCGTGGTGTTAAGGAGAGTTTGGGGAAGGGCTTGTGGTATAACCTGTATTCCAAGTCGACTCTAACTCCTAGGTTCTACGGCCTACCTAAAATACATAAAGAAGGCATTCCTGTAAGACCTATCGTCGACGGTATCGGATCACCTGCGCACGAGTTGGGTAGACATTTGGCTTATTTGTTGAAACATTTAGTCGGCAATACAGCCTCGTTCATGAAGAACACAAATGAATTTGCAGCACGCTTAAAGTCGGTAACAATAGATAACGATGAAATAATGGTTAGTTTTGATGTGAGCGCTTTGTTCACCAACGTCGATACAACAAGTGCGTTACAACTAGCTAGACGGGCCTTGGAATCTGATGCCAGTTTGTCAGATCGCACAAACTTGAGCGTCCAGCAAATTATCCACGGTGTATCGATCTGCCTAAGCATGAACCACTTCGTATTTAATGAGCAATTATATAGACAAAAAGAAGGGTTGGCAATGGGTTCACCGATATCTCCAGTACTTGCGAACATGTATATGACAGTATCTTAGCCCACGTGCAGTCTCTGACTGTGCGGCACTTTGCCTGAATCAGGCTTGTGCTTTCATACATATCATACATATGGAGCATTTCAAGAACAAAGCCCTTAACAATGAAGGGTTCAAGCCAAAATTATGGTGGCGCTATGTTGATGACACATTTGTCATCATCAAGCGAGATCAGTTAGAGGCCTTCTTTAAATATTTAAATGAAATAGACCCATGTATTACTGTCACAAAGGAAGTGGAATCCTGCAAAGGCACTCTTCCATTTTTAGACTGTTTAGCACAAAAAGTAGACGGGAAAATAAAAACTTCTGTCTATCGGAAACCTATCGATACAGATGCTGTACTACGATACACTTCCGCTCATCCAAAACAGGTCTTCAGTTCCATAGCTTGTTCCCTTTTCCACAAGATAGAACACTTGTGCAGCGACGAAAGGGAGCGAAAACAGGCGCACCGTGAAGCTAGCCAAAGGCTCATAGACCACGGTTACCCAAAAAGTTTTGTAAAACGCCAATTGATGAAGGTAAAATACCCATCCGAAAAATCGGAGAAAAATTGGCGAAATACAGTCTGTATACCTTATGTAAAATGCACTTCTGAAGCGATACGTAGAATCTTGAACCAGGCGGCCATACGCGTAACTTATAAGAAAGGGAAGACTATCCGTTCGGTTCTGATGCACCTCAAGGATAAGACGCCTTTATCTAGTGTTACGAACAGCATCTACAGAATCAACTGTAAGGACTGTTCGGGTGTTTACATAGGGCAGACTTCCAGGGAAATTCACACTAGAATCGAAGAACACCGAAAGCGTGTCCGGAGACAGCCCCGGGATGCGAGGGAATATCAATCCCTTATTCGTGATTCCGCCTTGGCGGAGCACGTTTTAGATACGGGCCACAGCGTCGATCTAGACAATGTGGCAATATTGAGACGCGGTATTAAACCGTATAGCGAACGCCTACAGGCGGAGGCGGTCGAAATTGCCAAGGCAGGTCGACTGGCGGTCAATAAGGTGGATGGGGCAGAAATCTCCACAATCTGGCGCTCAGCACTGATGCGAAAGTAAATAATTTTTATTCACCTTATACCTACTAGTTAATTAGATTTTTGTTTTTCTTCAAACAGCTTAACCTTAGCCCAGTTAGTTATGTACTTTTACGTATGTGGGCCGCTGTGTCAACTGACCTTGACCGTGTTCACTTGTATCAGATTGACGTGGATACACACTGTGTGGAAAATCGGCCACTGATCCTGGTCATTCCCACGAGACGTGACACACTGTAGTCGTACTATAGGCTGTTTAGCGGTAAGGTCAAATAAGTGGTGGTGGGTTGACTGCTACTTAATCATGTTCCCTGTCCTGTCTATCACCCTTGGTCTGACGAAGCTTCTGTGTCAGAAGTGAAACGTTACCCAAAAACTACTCTAACCGATTGCACACAAATTCCTTTGCATTATGAATACACGATCGGTCCCAAACATATTCCAATCGATTGCTGTTATCCAAACAGACATTTATCAGGATAAACCACAATGTCTTAGCAGGATAGACTTTGAAATATTTCACGAAGTTTTTAAAGGTGTTAAGTGGTATTTGCACTAAAGATTAGGACATCATCAATGTCTACTTAGACGTAAGATAAACCGAGAAAAAATTGGTCCATGAATATCTCGATATTCTGTGCAACATTGCGTTGACCAAATGGCATCCTGAGAAATTCAAACTGACTAAATGCTGTGGTTATGGCAGTTTTGAGAATATCTTCGTCAGCTACGGTATTTCGATTATACTTTTGCAATAAATCGAACTTCGGAAACACACATTCTTTGTGAAGGGACAATGTATATTCATGTATGTGTGGAATATGATTTCGGTCCGGGATCATGACACGATTCAAAGCACGACAATCACCACATGAACGCTATACGTCCCGCTTGTTCTTTCCGAGCACATGAAACATGTGGCCCAGTGTGATTAAAATGGATCAATTATTCCGAGCTCCTTCATTTGTTGCAATTCTTGTTTGGAAGATTCGAGTTTGTAAGGTGGTTATCTGTGTGATTTAATGAAAACCGAAGATCCAGAGGTTTAAATATGCTGTTTGATGTCATGTATAAGAGGAATGTCATGTGCACATAGTTTGAACATATCTGAAAATTCATTCAAGAGTGAGGCGTAATTCGGTGCAGTATCAGGAATCAGGACTCGAATAGTTTGTATGGGTGAATAGCACGAACGGCCGCTGACGTAAATCTTTGTGACATTGTCAATGCATTTTGGAGTACTCGTGTTGACTGAAAGATTAGAGTGCAAGAGGTTATCAGCTCCCAGGTTATGGGTTTCGACATCGGCCAAAAAGAAAATCTATCTAAAGATACGTTTCAGACCGAGGCCGATAGAGAGCGATCGTTGACCGTGTTTGGAGATCCGAGCACTGTTGGCCGCTTGCAGGTTCAGCGAATTGTGGTTTCTGTGTTCTGAGTTCGTGGGTGGGACGACGCTCAGTTCGGTTGCATTATCGATCTGAAAACGCATTTTTGTTTAACCATCAGTAACGTATTATAAGCAGTCCGTCCGAGTTGCCGACTCTGCTACATTTCCTCGCGATTAACCTAATTGTCATGATGTGTTTTGAAGCTGCATGGAAACGTGCAAATAAAGGCTTTCGCATCTAAAAGGGGATGATAATAGCGTACGCCTGGTGTTCGTGTTCCGTTTTACAATTAGGTGTTATTTTTTCTACTGCGGGAAAAGCTACGACTTCTTTTAAAGTGTTGGATTTGTCAAATTGCTGATCTGAGATTTCTTATAAGATCTAACCTTGCGCAAATTTGCGCTGGATGTAGTAGTGATAAAAAAGATTTTGATGAATATTTGCAGATTGTTTTGTTACGAGATATTCCGTAGAATTCATCTGCACCTTGACAAGCTTTTCTAGGTTACTGTCGGCTTTTATGAAAAACATTACTGTGTAAAGCATTCGGTTAACTCAACAACCAGATCTGTCTTAGTACTCGTTCGTCAGCATACTTTGTCCCTTGTAACTTTATCAAATGTTGTAAATATGTACGATAACCTAGCTCCGCACCTAATAGGAGTTGTCGCAAGTTTTGCTCATTGGTTAAATTAATTCAAGTGATCATAGCAGATTTAAGGTTATCGTAAAGATCTTTCGGAGGGTGACCTTAAATTAATTTAGCAACTTCCGTTTCAAAGAAGGTCGGAATCATTTCGAGAACGAGGTTGTAGCGTGTGCGCTGCGTTCGAACACGGTACGACTCGAATAGAGCCTCGATTTTTGCACACGAGAGGCGCGGATCAGCCGTGTATGGTAAGGGTCAATCGTCGGGCTCACCCATTTGTAGTGGACGAAGAAGAAGAAGCAAAATGGCTTTATTCGAGTACACGAATTTTCAGCGATACAATTAATTCGACCACACGTAATAAAATGTACATTAAAAAAAGACATGTCAAATAAGGATGATCCCACTTCAGTTATTATACTGTCAGTTTCTTCCTCAAATCGAGAATAACTTTTGTATGATCAACCAAA